>CM043880.1:21465142-21660484 GCA_024034495.1 Camelina laxa | reverse complement strand
TTAAATTTGATTTATAATTAAAAATCATTAAAAATACTAAAACAACTAGATTAAGACCCGTGGTACACCGCAGGAAAATTATTTATAACTAAAATATTTAAATTATAAGTTGTATTTGTTGGCTAAATATGTTATAATTATATAATAATTGTTAAATAAACCATATCATACTGCAATATAATTTATTTTTTACATAATATTTATTTAATCAATTTAATTAGATATGTCTATTTTCTGATACTAACAGTGTTAACAAATGATGTTTTACCCGTAACACCGAATTAATGATAATTTTTAATTTATATAAATATCGATAAAACGTGTCCCACTATATAACCATGTCCCGTGATATTTTAACTCACACTATATAATCTTAATTTTTAATATTTATTGTGTATCTACGGTATAATATTTATCATATTTAACTTTTTAAATCTTTAAAATAAAGAACCAGAATAAACCAAATCAAAGTTTTTAAAGTTTGAATGTCTGATAGGTTTCTACTCATTTGTATTCAAAATCATTTTGGTCTCTTTTATAGTATGACTCTAAACATTGCCCAATTTTTTTAGACGATATGGAATATTGTACCTGTATTTTGTATTTATCTATTAAGTAATATATGTCCGTTTTTAAAATTTGGTATTACATCATATGCAGGAAAAAATCATAATTTTTATTAACTAAATGTATTATAGAATAATTCAAGATAATTTTAATATAAATTCAAATAAAAATGAAAGGGAATCATATATTTATGTTTGATTGAGGTAGAAAGATTTTCTTATTTTTAAATCTTGCCTATAATTAATTTTGAAGTTTTGGTAACTAATATTAAAGTCAATGCATTAAAATGTAAAAACTTTCCAAAAAGTATTTTTGAGCAAAAACTGCTGCAAAAATACTAGTATATATTATTCAAAGAAAAAAATTCATATTGAAACACTTATTACTATATGCATTTGGCTTTTCACCCAAAATTTAATCAAGTTTGTGATAAATGACATAACATATAATTTAGATTATAGATTTTCTCTGCTAAATCTCACACACTCAATAAGTTCCTCACATTGAATTACAAGGTAAGGTAAATTAATTATGAAAGAGCTCAGAAGAGTCATTGGTGAGTTGTTTTAATATTTTAACAAATAATCTTATTTTCTTAAACTTCTGATGAAATGTTATATATATTTAGATTTTTTTGAACGTATGTGCGATGTGCGAATAGTTTTATATCATGTTTTCTGGTTTTTTGTTAATTAGAATCTTATTTTTTTGTAATTGTTTATTTTCTAATCTCATCAACCATATTTGTACTTCATTTTCTCTCATCCTTAATGGGTATAATGGTTAGGTTGAAGATATAAGAAAAAATATTTTAGTATATTTTTAATTTGTTTTTTGTTTTAAAAAAATTCCAACTGAAATTGCCCGCAACCGCAAGCACTTGCGGAAAGCATCTTTAGAATTTAATGGTTGGGAACAGTTGAGAGCGGTTGGAAGCGATTGGAAGCGGTTTGTGTGATTGGTACAACGTAGCAATCGCTACCATCCGCAAACGCAGTTTGCGGGAGGTAGCGGAAGAACCAATCAACACCTGTGATTAAGCGGTTGAATATACTGATGGGATTAGTGTATAATTGTGGTTACAAATATTGGTTTTCTGGTTTATTTCCGTCTAAATCAATTAATTTGTGTTTATCCGGATTTTAACTGATATTTTTAATTTCTTTTTTGGTCAAAAAGTTTTTTCTATAAAATTTGATAAAAAGTTAGCCCAGTTACAAAAGTTTCAGTAACAATCCATTTACTTATAATCATTTTTAACCTAATCGAGAGCCAAATATAAAAGAGATGTTGATGTGTTCAAGGATGACTAACCATATTATCAATTTTATATCTGTATATTATATGTTCATTTTTTTTTAAGACCATCAATTTTAGTTTAACAGAAGATTGGTTTAGTTTTATATGTGCATAACATTTTAAAAAAATTAAAACCAATCTTCTGAAAAACTCTTGTATAATTTCTGATTTTTTTCGCTAGAGCGATAAATACATTTTGAACATCATATTAGCATGGAATATTAATGCAAACGTATATAAATGTGTTTCTGAAAATTCTTTGTCCGAAGCCCAACAAAGAGAACCTCTTCAAGGGAGAGAGAGAAAGAGAGAGAGATAAAGTCGCCGTCGTAGTCACTCCGCCTCTCCGGACCGGAGAGGGCTCCGCCTTCTTAGCTCTTTTCTTCTTAGTGTTTTCTTTTCAGTCTCGCTCCTTGTTTTATTGTTGCCGTCGGTTGGGTGCCTCGAAGATGGTGGTTCTAGCGACTCCTCGCCGCCTGAAGCGAAGATCCGTCGGGTGGAGGTTGCTGGTGAAGGCTCAGGTGCGGACGTTGGAGGACAGCGTCGAATCTTGGCCAGATCTGGTGGATCTGGGGAGGCAGACTTCGTTTGCTGTTTTGTCACCGGCAGTTTGTGGGTTTCGGAGAGCAGTGAGGGCTGAAGCTTTCTTCGACGAGCTTCAGTGGTCGGGTTTGGTTTCTTCTTCAAATCTTACCTATCATTCCAACTACGGCAGGTCTTGCAGCAAGGGGTGGTGTCGTTTGTTTTGTTTTCATTCCGACCAAGGTGTTGTGTATGTCTCGTAACTTGATGGAAGTGATGTTGCTACTTCGAACTTGCACTGCGAGGTGATGATATGCTAAGCTATGCTCCAATTTCTAATCTTTAGATGATTAGCATTCGGGTTATTGTATAGTTAGTCTGGAGAACCATCTATTTCCCCGGTTATTGTAGCTTCATGACTCTTGGACGGGTCAGTTGGATGTATTGTCCGTTTTAGGTTTAGGACCGGAACAGTGAAAGCCGGAGAGACCAAGTTTTTCTGACGATGCGCTTCTGGATGTTGAAGCTATTGAGACAAGTTCTACACGTCGATCATGAGGATCTCATAGCTAGGATTTGATTTGTTTTCAGTATCGGTTTAGGCCTTCTCTGTGTTAGTATTGTTTCTGTGTCATTGGATATTTTTAGGTGGTCTAAAAGATGATTTCACTCCGAATTGTGGTGTGTTATTTATCTCGATGTGGTTAAAAAATGTAATAGTACTCGATTAGGTAGCGTTGGATCTGCCTAGTGTTTCAGGATTGTACTTGATCAACTATTATATTTATTTTTGGTCCAAATCTTTAGAGATGAATGTAATGTATCTTTGATTTAGTTGTATCTTGTTGGTTGATGAAAAATTGATATTGAGCAAAAAAAAATTAAAAAAAAAATAAATAAATAAAATAAATGTGTTTCTGATTTTCTCTCTTTCTTCTTCTTCACTTCGTCCATCTTTCAGTGCCTTAAAAAAGGCTGTTTTTAAACCCGATTTGTCTTTTCCCGAATAGGAATTTTTGAGTGAAAGGAAAAAAATCGTGTTTTTTTTTTAATTTCCACTAATATCAAATCGGCGAATATTGTTCCCACCATTCTTATCTCCTTGTCGTCATTCGGAATTTTTATTTTTATTTTAACAACAATTGGATCCCTTTTTAATAATCCAATCTCTCTAATAATTTATATATTTTTCCAACGTTGGCGTCTCCTCCGTTGAAGCTTTCCCACATTCTCAAATCTGTTCGGAGACTCAAATGTATCCTTCTCTCGACGATGATTTCGTCTCTGATTTGTTTTGCTTCGATCAAAGGTTCTTACTCTCTCACTCCCCTTCCCTCTCTTCTTTCTGTCTTTGCCGATTCACTTGATTTATCGAATTTAATTCATTTTGTTTCAAAATCGTATCTTTTAAGTCTCCAGGCTTTGGTTTTTCTGATGTTCAATTCGATTCTGTGAAAGGGTTGTTTTTAATTCCGCATTTCATGGAATAAAATTGTGTCTTTTGATGATGATTTGAGTTTGATTTGACGAACCCTAATGTAGTTTATTGTTTTTAGCCTAAGATTTGATTAGGTTTAAGCTGTTAAATTAAATAGGAGATGTGTAACTCTATGGCCCTTTTTGTTGTGTTATATATAATACTCTCTACTGATGGATGTGGATCTCTTTGTTCATGACTCTTGCAGTAATGGAGCAGAACTCGATGATTACACACAATTTGGTGTGAATTTGCAGCCTAATCAAGAAGATACCTTCCCAGATTTTGTGTCATATGGTGTGAATTTGCAGCAGGAGTCAGGAGAAGTCTTTAGCATTGGAGCTCAATTGGATTTGTCGTCGTATGATGGTGTTTTGCCGCAGGAGCTAGAACAAGTAGGGGGAAAAAATTGTGGAACTGTGCAGGAAGAAGAAGTAGAGATCGATTCTGGTTCATCTGGTGGAGCTGTTAAGCAGGAACAGGAACATTTAGATGACGATTATTCAAGAAAGCGGTATGTTTTGAAAAGGAATTCATACTTTTTCTGATCTGGTGGTAGTTGATTGTGTGTTTTGATAGAATCTGTGATGGTTGTTAATAGTGCAAGGACTGGATCGTGTAGCAGAGGAGGAGGAACCAAAGCGTGTCGTGAAAGATTGAGGAGGGAGAAGCTAAATGAGAGGTATGTTTAGAGCTTAGTCTATGTGTGTTGACTTTGATATTCTTTTATGAATTAAGTTTTCTTAAGAAGATAAAATGTGTTGGTTAGGTTCATGGATTTGAGCTCGGTTTTGGAGCCTGGGAGGACTCCGAAGACAGATAAACCTGCTATAATCGATGATGCAATCCGTATCTTGAATCAGCTTAGAGATGAAGCTCATAAGCTTGAAGAAACTAACCAGAAGCTTTTAGAGGAGATCAAGAGTCTCAAGGTTGGTTCATCACTTTCTCATAAACCAAGAATCTTGTTCTGTTGAATGAGAGTGGATTTTTAAGTTTTACATATCTTTGTAGGCGGAGAAGAACGAGCTAAGGGAGGAAAAACTAGTGTTGAAGGCGGATAAGGAGAAGACAGAACAACAGTTAAAGTCAATGGTGGTTCCATCTTCAGGGTTCATGCCTCAGATTCCAGCCGCATTTAACCACAACAAAATGGCTGTTTACCCGAGTTACGGTTACATGCCAATGTGGCATTATATGCCTCAATCAGTCCGTGACACATCTCGTGATCAAGAACTCAGGCCTCCTGCTGCGTAGAAACTCTCAATTGTTTTTTTTTTTTACAATCACTTGGTTTAGGATTCATCCGTTTGGCAATTGTAAAAGCTTTACTCTTGGTCTTGGGTTGTATTTTTAAATAAAAATGTATTAATTAACTCCTAAGCTTGTGATTTCTCGTTTCTATTAGATTTTTATGGCATTGTCTGTTTCTAATGATTTTTCTTTGAAGATAGCAGACCGAGTGTTCTGATTTTTCTCTAATCGGAGTCTTTTTACATCTAATGCTTGAACCAGTTCTCTGAAACCAATTCTGAGGTGAGTTTGTAGCTAGAAAGGTGGTCGAGAAGTCAAGTTAGCACCAAAATTTCGAAGCTCAAAACAGGAAAAAAAAAAAAAGAGTAAATGCTTTCGTTGAGAGTTGAACGGGTGCTCTGAGCTACGAGAGCTTCTTGCTTCTATTGCCTTACCTATGTAATTTAATATTCTTACCATTAGTAAGAAACTAAGAACATTTCAATTGGTAGGTTACTAATTCGCAATTACGTGGCTGATTCTTGGTTCCGTAGGTTAATGAATCAGTCAAATTGTGAAATAAGACGGGAACAAGAACAGAAAATTCGAAACTGAAATTGGTGTCTCTCTAAAGATCCATAAATATCTCTACAAAATGTATCATAAGCTTCATGAAAATAAGCAAAATGATTTGCACAGACATTGCCTTTCAAAAGGCCTCATCAGATACAATCTTTAAACACATCCTGGATTACAAAATGAAAAATAAAATCAGACTCAAATAAACCTGATGAAACACCTGGCCTTTTTTTAGTTTGCTTTTGATTTTGGAGCCGTCTTCTTCCTGAGTTGCCTACCGTGTCTCCTTGAGTTCTTCATTCCAATAAAGAAGAAGTCCTCCAAGGAGAGCCAAGCTCTGAAGAGACAAACACACAGAATAGAAGAAGGTGGTCTCAGGTCTAGATCAAGATTGAATATGAAACATAAATTTCACCCTGTTAACCGCTACTTATATTAAGTTTTAAGATTGAGTTTGTTTGTAATTCACTCTCGGTTATTGCTATGCAAGGACAAGAAACAACAAACCAGTATAAGATATTAAGATTTGCTAACCTGAGTAAATTTTGAAAATAGTTGGCCGAATTCCTTTCTGTCGACATCATAGTTGTAGAAATCATACAAAATCGGGGTTGCAACGGCTTGATGCAAAAGCTAAAGCAAGATTTTGTTAGAGTTTAACAGGTTTTTCTTTATTCAGGTAAAGAACAATAAATTAGAAAGGAACAGTAGTTGTTACATACCAAGAGATAAGCTCCCAAGGTGCTGCCAAAGACGAACAATAGTCCACCGATACCCTTCAAGGCTATGGCAGCAGCAACAAGAAGCTTCATCTGCAAATGTAAAACAAGGAAACTCAAAATCTATATGGTAAATGTTCTTGGACAAAGTATATGAGAGAAACGAAGAAGCACGTACATCAACTGGTGGCAATTGCTGGCCAGTATGAGTTGTCAGGTGGTTTACAAAGGCATTGAACTTTGGTTTCAAAGATTTAGCTGATCGCCCACCATCCTCACCAAAATCATTGAACCTGCTCGATGAAGAAGAAAAGTGACATTAAAGTATCTCTGGAAGTGAAACAGATAGCAATGCATCGCCATATAACCAAGAGGAGAGAGTCAAGGGAACAAAAGGAAAAAGGAAAGAGATAAGTAGAGAACTACAATCGACATTAATCAATACTTCATTTGTAAGTCAGTATAATTGTGTAACTTAAAAATTGAAATTGGAAGAGAATTGCAGATAGGAGTTTCATTTGGCTAGATGACTGGAGTGACAACCATAAGATAGAACCTAACAAGGTTAGTTGAAGTAAAGTACATTAGAGTTTGGACACGTTCCAAGACTTACAATCATACCACCACCAACAACAAAAAAGACCAACTCAACAAGCAACTTTTAACCCCCAACTAACGAAAGCAGTAAAGGAAAAAACTTTAGAAAACCAAAGCGCCAAAATTACAGAGATGGAGAGATAAATCAAACAATGTTATGATCAATCACAACCAAAATCTAGCCAGAAACAGCTTATAATTCTGTCACATCTATCAAATTCAAAACCAAAGCAAGATCCACACTTTTTCTCTTTAATCTCCTCAGAAACCACCAAAAGTAGTCCACACTAATCTATAAATCGAGCAACCAAATTAAAGAAATTAACCTAAATCCATTCTCTAAGACGACAATGCAAAGATATATTACTCACGAATAAACAACCCATTGAACTACAGAGACAAAGCAAGATCCTAGAATAGTCAAAAGAGCAGATCTAGAACAAAGGAAGAGAAGAAAATTGCTTACTCTTGCCATGCAGAGAGAAGAAAGACGGAAACAAACAGAGCTCTACCAAGGAAAGAAACCAACTCCATTGAAAGCTCTCTCTCTCTCTCTCTCTCTCTCTCTCTCTCTCTCTTTGCTTTCTCTTCTCCGGAATCACAACGCAGAAGACAAAAAGAGAGAAGTCAGATTTGGGTCCTTAAATCAAAAAGTAGAAGAAGGAAAACGAAGAGGCCTCTTTAATTTTTGAAATATTTAGAATTTGGGAGGGGGTCAAAAAGGTTGAAGAAGGAGAGTTGCTTCGTAGACCTACACGCGCGAGTACATTCAATGTTGGTTTTTATAACTCGCTACTTCGTTGGGAAGTAAATGCCACGTAGGATACTTTACACGTGGTTTAGCCAATGAGGTTCTTCCAAGAGTCCTGGTCATTTAACTATTTAAGCCGGCGACCAATAAAAAACGCGGCTCATTTACTACTAACATGTCTGCATCTTTTCAATACATGGACAGCTCTTTTTCTTTCTTTATTTCTTTTTTTTTAAATAAAAATTACAGCATTTTTATATTATTTAAGTATACATATTTGTGGGTTTTGTTTTGACGCAATTGCACACCTAAAAAAATTCATATAGTCTAATTTTTTTATATCTATACTATTAATTGGGGAATATAGTTAGAAATAAAAAAAAAAAAAAAAAAACAAAACAAAACAAGTATTTTATATATTGCTCTCATATTAAAAGAAAGAAAAAACGAAAAAAAATTTAAACAGCAAAATAGATAATCGAATTGGGGCCAAAAGATCCGGATCCTAAGTGTTTGGGATTATATTATTCGGATCTTTGATATGTTGGTTCTATATCGAAACACTCTCTTCTTCCTAAACTTATAAGATAGATAAAATCCAAACGACATTAAATGCTAACAAATATGAAACAAAAATCGGCACTACATTAATACAATTACGAATCAATCTCTCTATCATATCAAACCAAAAATAACTTCAATACATTAACTGAAAATATCGTCTGTAATTATATAAATCCATTATCAATCTCTCCCATATCATATCAAATAGAAAATTACTTCAAAATATTAACTGAAAATATTCTTTTTGATTTCAATGGCAACAACACATGCACAAAAAAATAGATAGCTGTTCGACCTTTAATATTTTAGAGTAAAACAATGTCAAACAACACCAAATATACAGCTGAACATTTAAAATATATCAATCAACTCAAACAAAATGGGAAACAATAATACTGCAATCCTTAATCATACTTTAATAATGATTGCATAGAATATTCTTCAATTGTCACAATCCCTAAACACACACATCTTAAACCACTATAAAAACCAAATTAGAGCGTTAACAAACAAACATCAAAAGTCGAAATTTATAGTTCAGAAAATCACCTTAGTAGAAAGATGGCCGCTACCAATAGTTTCACTCATGTCTCCGAACTCAAACCTTCAAACAACATGGAAGATTAGAGTTAAGATTGTGCATACATGGAAACAATATACTACTTACCTTTGGAGAGACAATAGAAATGATTTTGGGCTGATCTTTCCAGTAAGTTTTCTGCTATTGTATAAACTTTTCACAAATTTAAAAAGTTTTATTTACTTACAATATGTATATTTCATATTATGGTACTCTTAGTCATGCCACCATTAAGAAGCAACAATTGAACAAATTTCAAAGGCTTATTGTTTTCGGAGAAGCATGTTGATCAAACAATTTTGATTGAGTAAAAGAAGAAGGTTTTCAGTTTACATAAGAAACTAAACATTTTGTTGAGAAGAATGGTTTAAGTGTGACAATCGTTATGTTATACCATATAACAAAGTTTTGTTAGTACGATACAGGGCTCACATTAATGTTGAGTGGTGCAACCAAACATGGTCTATCAAATACTTATTCAAGTATATTACTAAAGGGTTGGACTGTGTTTATGTTATTTTTGAGCCTTCTTCGAATAAAAAGGTAGAAAGGGAGACCTACTAGCAACCAAGACAGTAAGGAGACACCGGTTACAAGTGTTGATGAGATAAAAGATTTCTTTGATTGTAGGTATGTTCGAAAATTAGGTTTAAAAATTGTTTAAAGATTTAGTTATTATTGTAGCTATTCTAATTAACAAAATTTAATTGGCAGGTATGTTTCTGCTTGTGAGGCAGCTTGGAGAATATTAAAAAAATCCGATAACTTACAGATCAACATCTGTACAAAGATTGTCTTTCCACCTAGAAAGGAAACACCTTATTTATTTCAAGGGAGATGATGAAGTCCACACTATTTTGGATAGGGGGGGAGTTAGTTAATTCTATTTTCCTAGCTTGGTTTGAATTGAAGAAGGTTAGCTCATTGGCGAAAACAAAGACATATGCGCAAATCTCTGAGTTTTTCACATGGGATGGGAAGAAAAGGAAATCTAATCTACAGAAAAGAACAGGTACGGTTAGCCCTGGGCGTTCGGTTTAAACAGTTTGTTCGGGTCGGGTTATTCGGTTTTTCAAAAATTCGGGTTTTCTAAAATCCCACCGAATAGACCCGAAATAGAATTCGGTTCGGGTCGGTTCGGAAATCGGTTTGTTCGGGTCGGTTATTGACTAAAATTTCTATTCTGAAATTGAACCGAAATTTTTCTCATTCGGTTTATTCGGTTTTTGTTCGGTTTACTTTTTGTAAGAAAAAATATTTAGAAGGCAAAATAGCCCAATAACAATAACCCAATTGACAAAATTAAAAGGCCAAACCTAAAAAACCCTATACCCAAACCAAATTACAATAACCAAGCCCAAATCCATCCAAATCTAGGGTTTTCGGTTTGCCACCAGCGTGGGAGAGGGCGACGGCAACGGCGACCGTGGCTCCGCCGCGTGAACTGCCGTTAACTGTGATTTCAGGTTCCTCATCTCCGTCTCATTGTTGTCGTGAAGCCATCTACAAAAACTCATAAATTTTAGTATTAGATCTAGACAAAGACTTCCATAGCAAGTAAGTAAACAAAACAAAACGATCCTAATTAGGTTACGTTTAAAACTCTGAAATAAACAAAACGACTAATTAGGATTAGGATTTGAACTAATACATCTGGAATAAATCTAGAAGAATAAAGGGAAGAGGTAAGAAACGAGGAAGAGAGAACAAAGCAATCGATTTGAACAAAGTTAAGGTTATGTTATGAATTTGAAATCGTTCGAAGAAAAGAGATGAGTTCTAGAAGATGATGATGGAGGAGATACGTAATGAAGATGATGAGTGATTGAGTCATCTCAGATTCAAGCACCTTTCACCATTTTCCACAGAGAGAGCTTTTGCTCGCTAAAGAGCAGCTTGGAAGAAAATGAAAGGAGATTAGGTTAAAAAAATAAACCCTATATATATTTTGGTTTATGTAAAACACCGGTTATGCTTTACCGAATGAACCGAACCGTTAAGGGAATTCTTAAATTAATTTCGCTAGATCGGTTTTCTTTGAATTCTGCTCGGTATGGCGAAACCAAAGACATATCGGTTTGTCGGTTCGGTTTAATCGGGTTTTGCCGATTGCCCAGGACTAGGTACGGTGATTGGGAGGATAAACTATGTACCCTTAGGGATGGAAGATGGATATTATCTACGTGTTCATCTTAACAATCAGATAGGTCCTAAATCGTTTGATGACATAAAAACTGTTAAAGGAGTCGTTTATCAAACTTACAAAGAGGCATGTTTTGCTTTGGGGTTGCTTGACAATGATCAGAAATATATTGATGATATAGTCAGAACAAGTTTTTGGAGTACAGGTAATTTTTTACGTCGTTTTTTTGTCGTCATGCTACAATCTTTTAGTTTATCACAACCAGAAGTAGTTTGGGGAAAACATGGGAATTACTAACCGAAGATATTGAGAAGAGACGGAGAGATTACTTTAAGCGACCAGGTAAAACAACTTTCTTTTTTTTTAAATTAAGTCTATAATTATTGTGTTGAATAAGCTAATATGTATAATACATGCTTTTTTTTTTTTTGATCTCACTCTATCTTATAAGGATAAACAGAAGTTTTGCTTACAAGATAAAGACAGCATATTAAAAATCAATGGTACATCTTTGTCAGCTTTTGCAACAATGCCTAAGCTACCAGAAGATATCATTGATGATACTAATCTGCTGATTGTTGATGAAAAAGACTATGGTCAGGCTGAGCAGCAAGAAAAACATGATACATGGATAAAGTCTATGGCATACGAGCAGAAACAAATATATGCTGAGATCATGGAAGCAGTGAATAATGACATGGGAGGGGTGTTCTTTGTTTATGGATTTGGTGGAACTAGTAAAACATTTCTCTACAAGACTCTTTCAGCAGCATCACGAGCGAGAGGATCCATTGTCTTAAATGTTGCATCTAGTGGCATTGCTTCTCTTTTGCTAGCAGGAGGAAGGACAGCACATTCTAGGTTCGGAATTCCAATTAATCCTCATGAAAATAGTATATGTACCATGAGTCCTGGATCAGATCAAGCACAACTGGTGGCCGAAGCATCTTTGATTATATAATATGAAGCTCCAATGATGAGCAAACATTGTTTTGAATCATTAGATAGAAGTTTGATATTATAAAAGGAGCAGTAATCGACCTTTTGGGTGAAAAGTTGTTGTATTTGGAGGAGATTTCAGACAAGTGTTACCCATCATCCGAATGCTGGAAGGGCAGAAATATGTTTGAGTGCACTAAATGCTTCTTATTTATGGGACCATTGTAAAGTATTGAGGTTGACAAAGAATTTGAGGCTTCTTGCAAAGAATTTGAATGCCACGGTTGTCAAGGAAATAAAAGATTTCTCAGAATGGATACTGAAAATTGGTGATGGAAAGATTGTAGAACCAAATAATGGCAAAGTGATGATAGATATCCCTGAGGAGTTTTTAATCACATCAGCAGACATTCCTATTGAGGTAATTAGTAGAGAGGTTTATGGAGATCCTAAGTGTTTGAAAGATAAAAAAAAAAATCCTTTGTTTTTTCAAGAAAGAGCAATATTATGTCCGACAAATGAGGATGTTGGCATTATCAATGAGTATATGCTTGACCAGCTAGAAGGTTAGTATGTTTCATTGTTTTTAAAATTCATTTTGTCCAATAAGGTCAGGCTTCGAGTATATGTAACATTGTTTAATTTTTTTTTGAAACGTTTTAAATCTGTTTGTAGGTGAGGAAAGGACATACCTAAGTTCAGATTCTATAGATCCAGCTGACAAACGTTTTGAAAACAATCCAGTGCTAACACCTGATTTCTTAAATAGTTTAAAGGTATATGGCGTCCCAAATCATAGAATAAGATTGAACGTTGGGTGTCCAGTAATGTTGTTAAGGAATATAGATCCAAGGGGAGGTCTAATGAATGGTACAAGATTGCAGATCACACAACTGGCTGAGACAGAGTAGGCGATAAAGTGTGCATACCAAGGATATTGCTTACTCCTTCAGATACTAAATTACCTTTCAAAATGTGTCGAAGACAGTTACCTTTAGTTGTTGCATTTGCAATAATTATTAACAAAAGTCAGGAATAGTCCTTGGATTAAGTTGGAATGTATTTGCCTATGCCATATTTTTCACATGGTCAGCTTTATGTTGCAGTTTCAAGAGTGACTTCTTTTAAAGGTTTAAAGGTTTTGATTGTGGATAAAGAAGGAAAAACTCAGAAAGAAACCATGAATGTGGTATTCAAAGAAGTATTTCAAAATTTGAAATGAGTCTCTTAAGATAAGAGAAAAGGTTTGGCAAGGTAACTATTATTTTCTTTCTTTTAAGCGTATTGTGTTAAGCAATGGTACAAATTTCTCTATATTTGCAAATACATAATTAAATTTGTGGTCTAATTATAGGATATTCAGAAAATATGAAAACACTGTCGACAATGCTGACGATAGTCTAAGTTACTGCACATGAACTTTGTTTGGAAGGAGTATTGTGGATTGATAATAAGGATTATGTTGTAATAATTTAGTATGGTTTTTTTTATGTTTGAAATAAACCTACGTTATCATCTTACGGTTTAGTTTCAAACTTTTTTCCATACTAAGGATCATTTACTTTCTTTAAATTTAATAAGTAGACTTTGCTAATATTTGAGAAATTGGTAATATTAACTACTTATTTTTCTAAATAACTTTACTAAACTATATGCAATCAAATAACGGAAAAGCAGGATAAAAAAAAAATCTATTGAATTTGAATAACTTACCAGGATATATAATATATTTCTTCGTAAATTCCACTTCTATTTTGAAAGTTTAGCTTATGTATCCCTGTAACAGGAATTACCCTGACACAAAAAAAAAAAAAAACAGTTTGACATTAGACTTGATTGAAATGAAAAATACAGCTTTTATAAAACTAAACAAAGATTTGGTATCTTATCTTTAATTCAGAAACTACTTGCAAGGCAAAAGAATTCAAAAACTCTAGTTTCTTATAGGTCAACCTTCAACACATTTGATCTCCAATTATCGTCTTATTGAAAGTAATTTTACCCTAACTAGGTAAAATTAAACATTAGAGTTTTAAAAGACTGTAGTAGAGGCATTTACAAATTAAGAAAAGGGTTTCGTTACGTATCTTTGATTTAGTGTTCTTCATTGGTTTTCCTAACTTTTAACAAAAGAAAAAAATTAGGACAAACTGAAACTTGAATAGAAATCTAAACATTGATGAATGTAAACAACAATAAAATTCAACATCAATTTTGATAAAGATTCAAACCTTTGAAAGAAGACACAATTTGATTTTATATCTTCAAGCTCAACTCAAAAGCTATAATCATACATCAAAGATCAAATAAATGATAAATATAATCAGTTTGTGAACTATAATGCAGAATTAGAAAGAGTGAAATATAGATATTACCTTAATTATCCATTATAGACGAAATCGGAAACTACTTACAAGGAAAAAGAAATCCAAAACTCCGGCTTATTATAAGTTAAACTTCAACCCAATTGTTGTCTCCAATCATCGTCTTATTGAAACTAAATTAACCCTGACCAGGTAAAATTAAAAATTAGAGTGTTTAAAGATTGGAGCATAGGCATTTACAAATAAAGAAATGGGTATCATCTTTGCTTAAGTGTTCTTCATTGAATTTCCTGATCAAATAATTAGGACAAATTGAAACTTGAATATAAATCTAAACATTTATCGATGTAAACAAAAAAAAAATTCAACACTAATTTTGATAAAGATTCAAACCTTTGAAAAAAGATCCATATTCCATTCTAGATTTTGAAGCTCAACTAAAACGCTAGAATCAAACATAAAAGAACAAGTCAAGCAGGAATCTAAACAGTTTGTGAACTATAATCAGAAATAGAAAGAACAGATCTAGATATTACCTCACTTATTAATTGAAGAAGACATCGGATACTCCAAAAAGACAGATTGATGATGGATCTTACTCTGGGTTTTCCAATTGGAAAATAGGAATTGTCTGATCGATTATTGACTGAATCGATCTATTTTGTCGACTCAACTTTTGCTTTGGAGACAACTCTTTTTTTTGTTTCACGTTTTTCATTTGTTTTGTCTTTTTTTTTGCCGACGTAAATTATTTTGGGGAAGAAAAAAAAAAAAATGTCAATGGTTCTGGACAACATAAAACCCATCAACTATAAAATTTTATATTATTTTTGTGGTTCATTAATATTTCCAACCATAGTCACATATTGAATGATAATATTTTAATTTCAACAAATCTTGCAAAATATAACATTGAAAAAAGCAAAAAAAAAAAAAAAAAGAATAAATCCCGCACCTATGTGCAGGTCACTCACTAGTACATGGTATAAATTCGATCTTGCAAAGCAAAGTTAACAAAACTCTTGTCTTTGTTTTCTTCATCTGATAAGTATAAATTGGAATAGTGTGCTACCAAAGAATTAATACTATAAAAAATAGGAACAGAGTTTTCTAGATGATACCACAATTTCAATTAGACCAATACTGTCTGTAAATAGTAGGATTTAAATTTGCCTAGATTATTAGGAATCATCATGGTGCCCGCTGGTGTGGGGAGCATCTGGATTGAACCACGCAGGATCACCATTAGAGGCAGAAACAAAAGAACTACTAGTAGCAATACAACAAGCATGGATCCAAGGATATACATCTATTATTTTTAAGGGTGACTGCGAAACATTGATCAAAATGGTCAATAGATCACACATAAATGCCTCACTCACAAATCTTCTACAAAATATAAGATTTTGGATTTGTGAAGAGGAAATGTAATAGTGTGGCTCATGCTTTAGCTAAATTTGGATGTAATGACAATCAATTCTATGTTGAATCTGTTGTAAAGCCAACATGGCTCCATTAAACACTTTGTAATGATTTACCTCAAATCCAATATATTTCAATTTGTGGAAAGAAAAATAATAGGATTTAATCCGCCTACCGCATAATTTTTTTTTAACAATCATAACTGAATTAGTTTAACATGTTTAGTATTCTAACATCTTGGTGCTAATAAAATAATAGAATGATGATTTACTTATATTATACCACTGAATTAATAATATTTTAAATTTATATTAATGTTGATTTAAATTCGTCTCAATTTTTTTTTCAACCAAATTTTAATTAAAATAAACTCCACAATTGGTAGTGCAAACCGAAAAAAATGTTTAGAAAATAAATTTATGAGTTTAACGATCTGGACAACCAAGTGAGACAATCCTCCTTCAGATTCGACGAACGTGAAATCTTAAACAATATAAAGAGTGGAAAGGAACCCTAAAGCAGGTGAAATTCATCTAGAAGGTTAGAAAACGCTGTTCAATCTTCATAAATTTGGATCATCCTGACTAGTTTTGCAACTTGTCTCATCTTAAAATTTTTAAATTTTTAACAAATATTATATTTGTTTCACCCTCAGGTTGTCATCCTAGGTTGTTTCACACATATTAAAAAAATAGATAAATAGTCTATTATACTCTTATTTGATTATTAAACTTCTAAAGTATTTAATATTTTATTTATTTAGTAAAAGACATAATTTCTATTAAAAAAAATTAGAAACACAAGTAAATCCAAAAAATTATGTTTAGAATAACAAGTAAAAAAACGGAGAAAGTATAATTTAAATGTTCTTAATAATTAAATTAAATATATACAAAATTTTAAATTTGAATATGCTTGTTAAGTTAAAGTTTCTACTCACTCAGATTTGGATTCAAATTTGATCTTATATGTAATATGAATTGATTTGGATTCAAATTTGATCTTATTTGTAATATGAATTTTATCGTTGTCTAAGAACTTTATCTTTAGGCGAAGTGAAAGATTAAAATTTTATATGTATGTTTCTAAAATTTTGAATCACAATATATGTAAAAATATATATTATATTTTATTAGCTTAATTTGTATATAATAATAATTTATAACAATTTTGAAAAAAAATAATACGGTTGGTACGTCAATTTTGATTAGATTTCGGTTCCTCTAAATTCGGTTTTGTTTTAGTTGGGTACATTTGAATTGGCTTTTTGGAGGAGAACTAATTAACAAATTCGATATGATACGTCAAAATAAATTAATTCAATTATAATTATATGAAAAATTGGTTCACAATATACCGAAATCCTAGTTTAATGTTTTAAAGACATAGCAGCGCAAAGCAACACTGTTATCCTATAAAGGCTTCAAATACATTTCGGAAAAATGCCAAAAAAAACCCGATGTTATTTTTATTTGGACGTTTAATACCCAATGGTTTTGGTTGGAATAAAAATACCTGATATATTAAATTAGTGTCAAATAAAACCTCGTCTTTTAAAGATTGGCTGACTATAACATACGACTTAACAGACGTTAATTTGGGTAATAGAATCGCTAAACCGGTCTGATTTTTAGTCACACATTTTCGCAAAATAGATATAGGATATGTTAACTTATATAACAGAATGTTCTAAAGTAGTCTAGTGGTATTTGGTAAGTTTTAGAACATGTGAATGCCGGTTTCGAACCCTACCACCAACACTTTTTTTTTTTTTCAAAGCCGATATCGTCGTCTTACCTGCCGGAAAAAACCAAGAAGTCAGCCGCTCCGTTGAATTCACAACCACCGGTTAACAAGTCTGTTGCTCCGTCGAAGTCGCAGTCATCAATTAACGATCCGTCGAAGTCGCAGCCACCAATTAACGATCCCTATCCAGATCTGCTGCTGAATTATTTGAATTTTTCTCTATGAAGTTTCAGACCATAGCATCATCCATCGTTATCATCAATCTAGAAAGGATGTTCCCGATCTATCGATTTAGCAGCTGCCATATCAACCTATGAATCTTGTCGTCGTTTTCAGAACAATCCAGATCTGACATGGGAGAAAAAAAAAACTTGAGTTTCCAAAAAAAAAAAAAAAAAAAAATACCTTCGGTGAAAGGGTTCGAACCCAGATTCAGAGGCTCTCAAAACAAAATCTTTACCACTAGACTAATTCAACATACACGTTTAGTCATGTAACTCTATTGTATATATCTGTTTAGAAACGTTTGATTGTAACTCTATTACCCGGTTTAGTGATTCTGTTAGTCTATTTAACGTCCGTTAAGTCGTATGTTCTAGTCAGCCAATCTTTAAAAGACTAGGTTTTATTTGACACTAGTTTAATATATCAGGTATTTTTATTCCAACAAAAAACCATTGGATATTAAATGGGAAAAATGCCAAAAAAAATCCGAAGTTATTTTTATTTGGACGTTTAATACCCAATGGTTTTGGATTGGAATAAAAATACATCAAATACTAAAAACGTGTCATTTAAGACCCAAAATAATAAGTGTTGTTATTTTCATACCCACGATTTTTCAACAAAATCAAAATTCCAATTTTACCCTGATTACCTAATTATTTATTAATTTTAAATATAAAAATTCTTGGTTTTCTGTTAACCATACCAAATCGGAAATTAATCTCGGTTATCTACTTATTTCTCTCTCTTCCTCCGTCCTTGAGCTCTGCTGTGCTAGCTCTTACTCCGTCCGTAACGCATCCGCATCCACCTCAATTTTCGGCCAGCCACGACGCAGATCGTGTGATGTTTGGTCTAATTATGGCTCCTCTCTCCACGATAGAGTTGCCGGCGATGATGACGACGACCTGTTGGAAGCTCGATTCGGTTCCCTATAGTCCCTAATTTGAAAGAGGATGATGAAGAAGGGAGAAGAGGAAAGAAGAAGAAATTGAAGATGGGAAAACTGAATGAAGGAGCGATAGATTTGGAATCAAAACTCAACTTATTCAAAGCTTCGCCTGGGTTGCATCTCGTTCGAGCCTGAGAAGAGAGCTTCATGGGACGGATGTTTGATAGGCAAGACATATCCAAAGCTGGTTCCTTTGTCCTCGTAGCGAAGATGTTAAAGCCTCTCCGGAGAAGAAACAGGTGGTAAAGAAGACGAAGAGAAGTACAATCCTGGTGGGACAGCTCAAACGAGTTAGACTTGGATTCACGAAAACTTTGATTTTTTATAACATTTCTATTTTTTTTTAATTTCGTTTTTTTTGTTCTTTTGCATAGGCGGAGCCTTAGAAACTTTTATAAAAAAATTTAATTGACGATGTCCGTGATTGTGTTCGTCCTTAGTAGAAGGAAACCAAAAAAAAAAAAATCTGGAATTGAGACAATATTAGAACAAAAAAGAATCAAATTTGTGGGAGAACGTTTGGGATCCAAAGAATATGATTGACAATGGAAGTCATCTCAGTTTTGATTCTCTGTCAGGCATCCACGCCAGACGGAGGCCAACATCGTGGCGTCAAGTTCCAGGATTTGTATGGCTTCCTGTCGGAAGGAGGAGATACGACGATGATTAGAGCGAGGAAGAAGAAGAGAGAAATAAAAAATAATCCGGTTTAATATGGTTAACAGAAAACCAAGAATTTTTATATTTAAAATTAATAAATAATTAGATAAGGAGTAAAATTGGAATTTTATTTTGTTGAAAAATCGTGGTATGAAAATAACAATATTATATTTTGGGTTTTAATGACACGTTTATTTGATGTATTTTTATTCCGTCACTTATCAGTGATAGCGTCCAAATAAAATAACTTGGGTTTGGCATTTCAGATATTAAATGTCTAAATAAAAATAACATCAATTTGGCATTTTTCCAATACTTTCAGAAGATAGAGAGGAGAGAGACCAAAACAGCACTGTTTATACGAAAAGCAACACTGATTCGAGAAAAGCAGACCAAAACAGAACTGGTTCTCCTTCTTCCGATAACCACTTCAAGTTCAACCCTAGCTAAACCAACTCCAATTTCCGGTTACCTCGAGTTCATTTATTTAGCTCTAAACCGAATCCTAATTATTTCGGTTACGGTTTAAAACCAATCCTAAAAGAACAACAACACTGAAAAAGCCAACATTGAACATGTTTATTATATCTGGGACCATAATTCTAGTTTAACATTGTGTTTCTCCCAAAACAATTTTTTCTTTCTTTGTTTAAACCAAAGATTCAATCTTAAAGAGAGGCTTTAGAGCTTGGGAGTTGCAAAGACTCTAGCCTCTATACCAAGAATACCAGCTCCGGATACAAACTCTTCCTTATCGACGCATACACCTCACCACTCCACTTCTTCGCCGCCAATTTCTCACCAAGGCGCACAGTAGCCTCCACAACACCTTCCGTATCATACGCCGCAGTGTCAACGATCCCCAAACCCACCGCTTCTTCTCCTCTGATCTTCTTCCCGCTCAGCAACAGCTCTCTCCTCGCCGCGCTCGTCCCTACCTTAGCCCTAATCAACGCCGAGAAATATTCCGGCATCGAAAGCCCGATGTCAACCTCGCTCATGTACAGAACCCCACGGTCTTTCCTCATGAACACGTAGTCGTGGCTCAAAGCCAGAATCAGTCCCGCGGCGGCGGCGTGGCCGTTCAAGGCGGCGATCGTCGGCATAGGGAGATCGAGAAGCGCTGCGACCACCGGTTTGAATGATTCGACCATCTGGTGAAGCCGGTTCGCGGCTCCGGTTTTGGATCCGGCGGTTTGAGCCCAGGCGAGATCGAAGCCGTTGGAAAAGAATTTGCCGTGACCGGTGGTGATGAGCACGGATCCACGTTTGGACTGAGATTTGGCTTGATCGAGGAGGGAGAGAATGGTGGCGATCGTGTCGGGATGGAATCTGTGTTCGCCGTCGCCGGTTAGGGTTAAGAGGAAGATATCGCCGCGTTTCTCTAACGTACACATGGTGGTGATGGTGATCGGAGGAAGAATGATTGCAATTGAAATTGAAATGTGTGAATTTGGTGAGGTTGAATTATGTAACGGAGAGATCTTATCTTTGATTAATAAATATTTTAATTGATGGAATCAATTTATAAAGGCCCATGGGCCGGCGTGTACTAATCTCATATTTTTTGGTCAAACTCAAAATTCGATTTTAGATGATATTTTCTTTTAGGAGTGATATCACACTGTGCAAAACAATCAAAAGAATAAGCTTGAGCTTTTGTGTTGCATAGTGTTCAAAAAGAATAAGATATATACTCTAAAATGATGTTTTGAATTCTAATTTTGTTCATAAAAGAATGATTTTATTGATTATATAAAAAGTTAAAATATAAATATTTTATATGTAAACAAAAAAAATGTTTATTGTACTTGATTTGTCCTATTTTGGGTGGTTGACGACGGTCCAAAAAAATTCAAGAGGTGACACAAATATCTCACTCACAAAATTTGTCCCCAAAAAACTCGAGAAGTGTCAATTTGTGTCTACCGATTAGACTTTGATCTTTATGGCTACAACATACATGACTTGACACTCATTTGTTTCTGCATTCTTGCATGGTCTTCAAACCGTATAATGCGAATACTATTAGGCCATCTTTATAGGCATAACACCAAAGGTGTTCTTAGCCCAAAAAATTAGAAAAATAATGAATAGTGGCATAAGAACACCAAGATCAGTTCTTAATGTAGAACTGTTTTTTTTTGGCTCAGTTCTAAGCTGATGTGGCAAGCTGTGAATGGATATTATTTTTTGTAAACAATTTTTCACAAATTAAAAGAGGATTTGATTGAGAATATATAGAATAAATTTGGACATTAAACTATATATTAATTAAATAAAATGTTTGTGTGCTTTAATTAAGTAATATGTTTGTTTTTTTCTTTTTTTAATGTTTTTTTGTTTCATAAAATTTTGATATTGTATCTGAATTTTAGTAACATTTTTATAAGTTTACAATTTAAATGTTATTTTATAAGTTTTTATAATTGTAATATGTTTAATATTATTATATTATTAAATCTTATGATCTTAAACATGTTCCTCCAATAACTAACCTTTTAACAAAAGATCTTAACTGATCTTACATTATTTTCATAATATATTTACTATAAGAACACCCAAAATAGTTCCCCCTATAAAGATGCCCTTAGATAAATGATGTGATATTCAAGATACAATATTATAATATAAAAATCCATTTTTCAAATTGTAAAAAAAAAGAATATGCACTTAGCTGGGGCCATTCTACAAATCAATGACACAACTTTCTTTTGTTTTTTAATTTTTATATCCAAGAGGTTCTAAACACATAGGTATGTGAATCTAATTATTCAAACTCTCTATCAAAATAGAAGTGGATTGCATGGGAGACTTCCCATTCTTTTGACTAGTTGTATGTTTAGGCTGGCAAGCGTTACATGATAAAAAGACACCATCATAAAATATTATTTGACGTGAACGGTATTTTTATTTGTATGTATAAATATATACATATATATATATATAATATTTTATGTGGTTTATTAATTAAGAAAATTAATCATATACAATATAGATGAATCTTCATAGTTCATACCATGATTTTATTAGAGTTTAGCAATATATATACACCTTACACTCGAGTGTATCTAATCTGAAATCAACCAAACTCTCTGAAGAATAATGTGTACATGTATTGCACCTCTAGAATGTTAGAAGGAAAAACGCAACTATGATAATTAACGATTTTCGTAGCTATAACTAATGACCATCGTGGATTTATACATCTTGCCTTGGGAGAGCAAAAATAAAGGTATGTATACATCATTGTTATGAATGTGCGATTGAGAATGTGTTATGTCACATACATGCAAACATAGTTCCAAGAGAAACCATAAGTGATTTTATCTGCTTTGATCATCTACCTCTAAGTGCAGATGACTCTCATACAAAGAAGAAAATTTCAAAAACCATGCAAGATTAATACTTTAGGAGGTTGTCGAGGAGCTTAAAAAGCATACAGTACGGGCTGATTTTATTTACTAGGGTGGATTGTTGAAAAGAGGTAAGCATATCTAGAAAGATCCCACACTAGTAAAAATCGTTTATATAGTTACGGGTATCTGTTATAGAAATATTTGTAGTAAAAAATAGCTATAGTATGTGACAAATTTGTTACAATATAGAAGTTAGTTTATTGTGTAGCTATTTTACGAAGAATCGTAGATAAATAGTGACGGATAGTTACTAAAACATTTTGTAATAAAATTGCTACATAATTTGTGACACATCATATTGTAGCCGTATTTCTTACAACATGAGTTGCCGCAAGATGTAGTAAATTTTTTGAAAATAATTATTAAAAAGGATTAATTGTATAATACTTTTGCTACTAATAACTAATAACAAGTTAATGACAATCACCTCTGAAACCACAACAAAATTATAACAAATATTAATTACAGATAATTACAAATTAGTGACAAAATAATAGATAATAGATACCGTAGCTAATTGGTTACTATGCATAACTCAATAATGACAAATAGTAATAGACATAAACTGTAACAAAATTTCTATAAATTTAGAGACACAAAATATTGTAACAATATTGCACACAACCCAACATGTAACAAGTTGTAGTAAACCACCAATAATTACTCCAAAATATTCGCAATAAGCATGAGTGCAAGACTTAGAGAAAAAAACACAATAACATTTCACTATACAATGTTTGGTAAACGAAAAAAAAAATTATAACAAAAAAAAAAAGGTCTCGAGCAACTTCTTCTCCTCTCTCTATACTCGATGTTTCCGATCTACACATCCACCGTCACCGTTGCTGTAAATGAACCATCACCCGCACCCTCCTCCCCTTCGGCCATCTCCTCCACCTCCCATTCCTCCTCCGACCCACCTCACCCAAACCCTAATCACCTTCAATCTAACCTACGAAACTCGAATTGGAGATTTCCTGATAAGACCCTGACATGAGCCGATTGGATCCTCGTGGGCGTCACCTTTAGTTTATTGTATAAGCCCAATTAGCTATGTGTTTGCTTTGATTTAAGTTAGCTAACTTCCTCTGTAAACATTATCGAAGAGATCAATCAAAACATTCAAACACTTTCTTCTCTCTTGTTCCTCTCCTTCCTCCTTTTATTTCTTCTGATTCTCATCTATTTCTGTTATTTCCTTGATATAACCAAGTCTGGTTCTATCATTTCCCTTCAACAAGCTAATTGTCTTCAGCACGGAAACGTCTTGGGTCCAGGTAAGTCTCGTTCTCTCTTGCGCTTTACAGATTGTTTCAATTTCTTATATTTGGGGATTTTTTTTTGATGACTTAGTTGAAAATTTTGAGGTTGATTTGTAGATTTTATATCTAATAGGAATTAAAATTTCAGATAAATTAGGGTTTATAAGTTTTGGGTTTAGATTTGACAGTGATTTTAAATCTGTTTTACCTGCAGCTGTACAATTCCTCACAAAAAAAAGCTGCGTTGCAATGTTGTGACGAGGTTGATCCATTGGCAAAGGTCTGGTTTCCTAATAACCACCAGATAATTTTGGTAGTAATCCTAATCACTATTAGATAGAATAAATAGCCATACTGTTCCCTACCCAAAAAAAAAAAAAAATAGCCATACTGTTTCACCCTGAATGCTTGATTTATATTTTCTTACAGTCTATAGGAGCCGTGAACACTATTGAGGATGGCATACAAACTAAGTTCTATGTTCCCAGCTTTCATCGTTTTTTGTATCTTCTTATGGAAAAGTTTCAGTTTTTAGTAATGGAGCCTATTCTTTTTGCTTTTATTTTTTTTCAGGCTCAGGTGATCCAAGCAGTGAACCCTCAATAGTCTCATTGATCTTCTTCTTCGTCTCACTCATGGTGGTTTCCTCTTTTGCAGGGACAATCCGAGACTCAACCCTCAACAGTCTCATTCTCTTCTTCATTTGTGTGTTGATTATAGGCTGAAAAAAACAAAAGCGATATATTTATATGTGTATGTTTTGGTGTCGGGTTGCTAATTGGCTGTGGCACTTGGGGAAGATACTTTTGTTGATGATGTGTATGTTTTGTTGCCACTTTCGACGAGGTAAGTTCCTTTTAACTTGTTTTAATATTTTATATGTAATGTGATTCTCTTTTGGGTTCGAAAGTTAAACCATTTCTTAATGGAGATAAAGCAGCTTTTCTTTTCTATTACTGTTGAACTTTTTTTCGTATCTTCTTGTGTGCTCCAAGTTCTAGAGATAGAGAAGCTTCTCTTTTCTTCTAATCACAAGACATGTTAGTATTTTGTATGGTTAGTTAGTACATTAGTGAGATTGTTCTTGTTTTTTCTAAACGTTTAACTACGTTACAAGTTTTGCATTGAAAGATAGATGATAGTGAAATTAAGCATTAAACTTGTTTAGTTGGTTTGGTTTTTGAAACATCAATTGGTGAATCGTTAGTTGTTTGATTTCCTGCTGGTTCATGATGTTCAGTTTCATGTTCAAGGCTTGTCTTACTTGCAGTTACCATCTATTATTCATACTGATACTTGTTTTTCTCTTATTTAGATCATATTCATGAGGTATAGAAAGAGACAACTTAACTCTTCTGTGATTCACAACTTTCGAGGTAAGTATTCTTTCCCTTATCTGATTATAGAGGAAGTGTGAATTTATAAAGGATATGGAATTGTTGAATATATATCTAATATTTATGTACAAACTATATTCTGTTTCAGTTGGCTCATTTGTGACTGCTTGATGTGTTTCTTGTTTTCTTTTCCAGCTCTAGTTCTCCTACTCAATTCACCATCTGTATGTAAACCTCTTTCAATCTTAGTTTCAGTATCATGAATCAATGTGTGTGTGTGTGGAAACTATGCAGTTTGTTGACGACTTTCAAAGGTATTAGAAGCACAGTGAGCAGCTGAAAAGAAAGACTTGACATTCATTATCACAGAGTGTATCAAAGGTTTTAAGGATGCTAGTGTTATTCTTCCAAAACTTTAAGTTACAAAAATTAGTTGTTTATTTTATATAATGTAACTATGTATGTAAAATCTGTTTTGTGGAATGAACGTTCTCTATAATTTATATAATTATTTTTTTTTATAATTTATCGTTGCAACTTTGTTACCGATCTTTTTACAACACATAGCTAATTAGTTACAGTTTATATTGATATCAATCGAAACAAATCGTTACTAACGCGTAGCTAACTCTTATGGAAGATCTGAAGCTATATGTAAAAATTATGCGACAAACTACTTGTCCCAATTAGTAACAAGTTAATGACAACCACCCTTGAAGATTTTTGTGAGTATGTACCCACAACAATTTTTGTCCAGTTTCTTAGCCATTTGCTATTAATACATTTGACGGTAATTGTCTCAAACCAGCGTAGATAATTATATCAGTTAGTAGCAAATTGCTACAAGTTCGGCTGTATCTAATCTGTAGCTATTACCGACGAACTGTGACGAAGAGATCAGTTTGTGACGAGTAAATAATTACTAATTATTTTTGTAACAAATTTGTAACAATTTCTTTTTTACTATAGATACCAAGTTATTCCTACACATTTTTTTTTGTAACTATACAATTTGTTTTTACTAGTGCCAGGTCACCATGATGCTGTGCAATAGACAGGCCTGCCCGAGGGAGTAAGCAAGTCAAGCAATTGATTAGGGCATACTCTAAGCCATTTTTTTATAGCTTACTAACTATGTTGGTGAGCATTAAATTGATTTTAATTAGCTGTTATGAATAAAAAAATGTTTTAGAAAAACTAATTAATAACTATAACCAATGAGTTTCTATTGTGAAAGAATTTTTAAAACATGAGTGATTAGATAATATAATATTTTATTTTGTATGGATATATAAATGAACATAATAATTCAAAGCAAAAGAAGGAAAGTGATCAGCCAAACTAACATATTTTGGTTTAGGGATTTAGAAACTATTTTAGGAATATAACTTTTTTATGTTACTGTTTTTTTGTAATTTTGTTAAAAATATAGAGGCAAGTTTTTTTAAATCGCATTGAGCCGGCATGAGACTATGAGTTCACAACAATGGAAATTGAAACTGACGGTTAACGGTTTTGCCTTGAGAGAGCAACTAAGGCAATAAATATATAACTTTTTAGTGTCAATAATAACTTAAATCTTTTTTTTGGTTGTCGCCTCAATGGCGGCGACTCATCTTGTTTAAGTTTGTTACCTTAATAATTTAATTTAATAATAAAACAAGGCCATATTATTTAAACTTACAATGTCACAAACTAAAAGAAACATAGTTTATAGTTTATCCTTTATACTTAGAAAATAGATCACATTGACTTTAGTAGGGCATTAGTCATTTTTCAAACATTTTTCTCCAAACAAGACAATGAATATTTCCAAGAGGCTTAGAGATTGTGACTTGCTAAGTTATTGCCCGTTAAGTTCAGCATCCGGCAAAGCTCCGGATACAAACTCTTCCTTATGGATACATACACCTCACCATTCCATTTCTTTGCGGCCAATCTTTCCCCTAAGCTCACTGTTTCCTCCACCACACCTTCCGCACTATCATGCGCCGCCGAGTCCACGATCCCAAGAGCCACGGCTTCTTCTCCTTTAAGCTTCTTACCGCTCAGCAACAGCTCACGCCTCGCGATACCTGACCCAACCTTAGCCACGACCAATTCAGAGAAGTAGTCTGGCACCGGAAGTCCAATGTCCACCTCGCTCATGTATAGAACCCCACGGTCTTTCCTCATAAAAACGTAGTCGTGGCTCAGCGCGAACATCAGCCCCGAGGCAGCCGCGTGGCCGTTCAAGGCGGCTATTGTTGGCATGGGGAGATCAAGGAGCGCTGCAATCACGGTCTTGAAGGATTTGACCATTTGGTGCATCCGTTCTATGGCCCCGGATCCAGCGGATTGAGCCCATGCAAGATCGAAGCCGTTGGAGAAGAATTTTCCATGACCGGTCGTGATGAGGACAGAT
This sequence comes from Camelina laxa, assembly GCA_024034495.1. Taxonomy (NCBI): domain Eukaryota; kingdom Viridiplantae; phylum Streptophyta; class Magnoliopsida; order Brassicales; family Brassicaceae; genus Camelina; species Camelina laxa. The sequence continues at coordinate 21,632,763 of CM043880.1, read as the reverse complement.
CCCTTTGTGGACTGAGATTTGGCTTGTTGGAGAAGCGAGAGAACGGATGCGATCGTATCCGGGTGGAATCTGTGCTCGTCGTCACCTGTTAGGGTTAGGAGAAAGAGATCCCCACGCTTTTCTAACGTACACATGGTGCGTATGTTAAGGATTTAGGTGTGAGTTGGAAAAAACTGTGATGTTGAAGTGAGAATGAAGTTGAATAATTAATAGTGGCAGGGGAACGAGACGAGACACAACATGTACATTTATTAGACATGTTTTGCCACTAAGTCTTTAAATTGGGTAATCTTCCCAACCATTTTGATGTCAGTGTCACCATGTTATAGTTTAATAAATGCCCACGAGGCAATGTGTACTTGTGTAGGAATGTGTAATTTTCTTGCTTAAAAAGAAATTCGAATTGTTTATTTCCTTGTACATGATGATTACCAATTTCTCCTTCGACAACTAACAATTTCATTTCTTTCAATGACAGGTGATTAACAATTTCAGTGTGGTTAAACACTAACTAGACGTATGATTGTTTTTATCTAAATAACTAGTTTGATATGAACATCTCTATCTATGAATATTATTTTCAAGCATATTGGCATGATTTGATTGAGATTTATATTTTAGCATGAGGATCGGAGTCCATGGGCATATTCGTAAGAGACCAACTTGGTTAGTTACATTAGTTCACTAACTCTATGTTGTGAAAACAACAGTTGGTAGATCAGTCCACCAACTCTTCTATTAAATACACACACGCTACATAGGAAAAAAAAAACAGTATCTATAAATCTAGATTGGATCAGCCGGTGTTGAATGCGATAAAACCAGACTCTTAACGACTTCATGTCGCATTGAACTTGAAAAAGACGGGCAGAAAATCGTAAAATGATAACTAGATTTAAACGACATATTTGATAAAATCCATGCTTTCGATTTTTTAAATTTTGATGTTTTAATATTTTCTTCTGAATAATATGCAATATGCGGGTCTCACTCCAGATAGGAACAATATGGCGATATTAGCAGGACCACTAAACTACTTGATTTGGTGTGAGATATATCATTACATCAATCATGCTAGTCGGCCCGACCTGGCCTGGATGAACATGATTTTTTTGGGATTAGATTTTTAAACTAGGTCCGGTCCGAACCGGGTATAGGGTTCGTCTAAATTGAAGTTCATGGTTAGTACTTATTTGTACTTATTAGAACTAGAAAGGGATAAATGCATTATTTTTTTTTTTTGTTAAACAGGTTCGTGGTATATACATATTCATATTCACTCATGGTACACAGCTTATACTAAATCCAATAGAGCATATGTTCAACAAGTAGGAGAGAGTGAAGCCAATGCTGCACAACACCACTCTATGTTAATGAAAATTTTGAATGGTAAAAAAATATGACAGCATTAGCAGTATAATAATACTATAACAATAAAGTTTTATTATAAATATTTTCAAAGTCATCTAGATTTATAAAAAAATTTGACACAATTTAAATGTGTTTTGGGAAAATTTTAAAAGAATTTCAACAAAGAAAATAGAAGAGAAAATTCAAAAAAGAATTGGTCAAAGAATAATCCAAACAGAACCAGAAAAAAAAAAGGGAAGACAAATCAGCTAATTTTCTTTCTTCAACTCTTTGACCAAACCCAAGCGTGTACCTTTAGTCAGTCAACATGTTACAAGTCGTGTCCCCTCAGGGCTCAGGCCCTCACCTTATATATACCTATACCATCTACATAAAACATCAGATATCACACACCAACATCAACAAATAATTTGTGTTCAGATACAAAAAAAGTACTCAATCACTTCCTACCAAAAAAAAAAGAAAGAAAGAAAAACTCAATTACCAACAAAAGTTGATCACAAATCTAATCTTCATGGCGTCCAGGATGCAAAGAACAACCAGTTGCACCTCTGGAAACAAGCAGCAACGTAGCCAGCTACAAAGACGAGGTCCGTCTTTAATGATCAAACCAGCGTCGTTTAGTAACTGGAACGTGGTCATCCCTCTCCTCTCTCCGGTTGCTCCTTCCCCAACATCGTCCTTCAACGACCAATCGCTTGTTCCTCCTCCGCCGCAGAACAAGGCTGAGAAACTGGGGGAAGAGGAGGTGAAGAAGACGCCGGTTTTCAAGAAATGGAAAGATCCAGCTTCGCCAGTCTCCTATGAGCCGACGACGTTTGTCCTACCGTTCATCTCGGTTTAGCGGCTAGCCACAACATCAACAAGTGAATTAGCTTGTTCGTGTAATATAACAACAACACGCGCGCGTCTTAACTTTTTTTACACGTTTTGTAAAAATCTAACAGCTCACAGTTTTTCTCCTCTTTTTTTTCAAAATTTACACAAAGGACTACAAGAAGAAATGAAGTTACAATAGATTTAGCTCACAGTTATAATTTTATAATAATGTGAACCCACACTCGTTTTAATATTATCATTGTTTAATATGTATCGGATGCTCTCAATCTTTTTCTTGTTTTGGACTTTTCAACAATAATTATATCTTCTGATTCAACGAGTTGTGTTGTGGTTATCCTTAAGTTCCTAACACGTTAACCTTGGACTGGACCATCAGTTTCATTATCTTTAAAAAGAATCTGTCTACATCAAATGGAGATAAGAAAAGTACTCGATAATGAGCTATATGGCCCGAATAAGGCCCAATAAGCTCTCACTTCATCTCTTCTTCTTCTAGGGGACTTGTAACAACAGTTAGGAACTTTCTCGTACGTTTCTCGCAAACATAAATAAAAGAGAACCTTAAAAGTTTATGAAATTGGATCACAATCGAGAATGCTCTGATACCTCTGTGATGGTGAGGACTTCGTAAGAGAGTAGAGTCGAAGACGAATCAAATGATGGTTCGAGATATGAACTATCGAAGGTTTGATTTTGATCTATTGATCTCTTCTTCCTTTGAATTTTGTTCAGATCTCTTCAAAAATCTTCAGATTCATTCGTTTCTCATATTTAGTTTTCGAAATTTTTGACATATACTTCAGAATTGCAGTTTTGTAGATTTTGATTTGAGAAAAAATTGGATCTGATTAAGAGCTAATTTTGCAGGGAGAACCGTGCTTCGAGATCGTCACTCTTTGATGGCCTTGATGGACTTGAAGAGGGTAGATTGAGAGCTTCGTCTTCGTATCCTCATGACGAACGTGACAACGATGAAGCTTTGGAGAATCTTCAGGATAGAGTTTCGTTTCTTAAGAGAGTATGTTTTTTTTTTTTTTTTTTTTTTTTTTCATCTCTACAACTGAAAGAGTCCATTACAAGTATGAACATTAGGATTTAGATATCTAGGTTTAACAACACTTATGTGATTCTTGATTCTGAATTAGTGCACTGATCTGACTTGTTTGGATTAACCTTTGTCTTGAGGACATTCCCTTGAACCACTGCTAAGTATCAAAATGTCTTTGTAATGTTAATTCTCTTCCTTGTCTTGTGAGATCTAGCTTGCTTGAGATATAAGTTGGGGCAACAATATCTTAGTAGTGCGTATAGAGTCTAATTAAATTTGTGACAATATCTTTGCAAAGACTAAACCCTGTTTGAATCTTTTGGAGGCGACGAGCATCGACCTATGTATGATCTAGTGCTTTTTTTGAAAAAAGTCTAGTCATTTAAACAAATGCCTTTTTGTTTTTTTTTTCGATGTTATGTTCTTTCTACTCTTGTCAGATTTAGCTTGCCTGAGATGTAAGTTGGTACTAATATCTTATCAGGTGACTGGAGACATACATGAAGAAGTTGAGAGTCATAACCGCTTGCTTGACAAAGTGGTAGGCTGAAGTTTGATTTTCATAGATCTATGTCACGTACTTTTTGATAAGCTGCTTTGTTTTCATATGTCTAGGGGAACAAAATGGACTCCGCGAGGGGGATAATGTCTGGAACTATCAACCGTTTCAAGTTGGTATGTAAATAGATACCGTACTTTTATGCATCTCCCCGTTTGTTTTGTTAATCAAACTTTTATGTCTGAATAAGGATCGATTTTAACCCGACAGGTCTTTGAGAAGAAGTCTAATCGAAAAAGTTGCAAACTCATTGCGTATTTTGTACTCCTGTTCTTGATCATGTATTACCTTATTAGGTAAAGTGCACTTCTTTGACCTTGTGACAGATACTTTTTAACTGTCTGGTTCAAGTCTCTGTTCTTTGACTCAAACGCTGAGTTCGTATATATGCTAATGGCTTAACAATTCCTTGGATTTTGCAGACTATTAAACTACATCAAAGGGTGAATTTGGATGCAAGAAGAAATTAGTGTTACATGAGAATACTTGTTTCGTCTGGGAATCTAGAATAATTACTTCCATTTTGGGGTTTCTCCTGGTGAATGAATGATGCACAGTGAACCAAGTCAAGGGACCCATATTGAAACAAGACAAAGAAAGAGATTGCCAAGAGACTACTGAACTAACCGAAAGAAAAAGAAAAAAAATGTTAGATAGAGACTTCTTTGTCTGATGCAAAATCATCTCATGTCATTTCATGTGTAATGTAGCAAAAGCTTCTTTATGATTTGTCAACTATTTGATCACAAACAAACAAGGTCTTGGATCGTGTTAGCAATTTTGTCTACAAAAAAAAGCTTAATTGATTGATAAGCTTAATTATTAGGTTTCTGTGATAAAGTTTATATGCACTTGTAAATTTGTAATAGAAACAAAACAGATGACTTGACTGGGCCTTTTGTATTTCAAACTAATTTTCAAAATTTTCAGGCGCAAATACAGTCGTGTAGAGAAAAGAGTTAAAATTTTTGGACGACTTGTAATAATAATAATATGGACAAGTTGACAGGACAGTGAGGACACAATGCCGAAGAGCTTGATTTTTTCCACTTTAGGTAACAAGTTGACAATAATGGACAAGTATATTTTTGGTTTTGTTATAGACAAGTTGACATGTACATTTCCAATGGTTCGGTTTCTTAGTCAAATCATCGTAACATTTCATTTATGTAGATTGCAGATTTACAGTCTTCTCAACTATTGAATAAAAGAATGATTGATAAGTTGCTTAATGAGAGTCAATAATATGTTGCTACATATGTTTAATATTTAATAATGAAATTCTTGAAACGATTGTTTAGTCAAATGACCTATATGGTTAAACAGAAAATTTGTAAAGTATATTAATACATGGTAATACAGAAAATGTATTTGTTTTCTTATTTGGTCAAAACTTCAAACGGAGGGAGTAAAAGATTATTTTAGGTTTAGGCACAAAATATATAAAATTCAATATCTATTAAAATTGTGTTATTTTATCAAATTTTGTGCCTAAACCTAAAATTGTGTTAATTTTTTGATATATATATATATATATATATTGAATTATATTATATTCAAAACGAAAATAGCTTTTTTACATCAAAGTACAACATGTTAATTAGATAATAGTTTTTTTAAAAAACAGAGATTATGTAAGCTAGCCGATGAGTGGTTTATAGTCTTGATTGCAACCAAAGTTGAAAACCATCTGCATATCTGTGATCACCAAGGAGTGTTATGGAAGAGAACCGATTTCACACTTGTTTGTCAATCCAGTCGATCACTCAAACTACTGCATTCGACTTCTTTCCATGACGAGTATTCGGCTTCTTTCTATGCCTTCGTCTGTTCCTCTCTTTCCAAACCGCATATAGGACAGCCTGAAACAGATAGTAGGAAAGAAATTTTCCACCCGGTTGTGTCCCTGCTGTGAGACCATATTTAGAATTGTGGACCAGTCATTAGAGTGCATATCCTTGAATACACCTTTGGCAAGAGTGTTCCAGATTGTAGCAACGAATGGGCAAGTGAAGAACATATGCTCCCTTGTTTCCACACTGCAAGTCTGCAATTGCAAAACACACATTCTGCTGAAGCTCCAATGTTCCACTGCAGAATTTGATCCCCTGATGAAATTCGGCCATGGACTGCCAGACAGGTACAAAAAGCTTGTTTAGGGGTTCCATGAGTGAACCAGACTCCTTTGTACTAGGTTACTTTTGGCGAAACTGATCGGACATAGTGCCAAGTTTCTTTAGTGGAGAATTTTGGTCTGTAAGTATCTTTGTGTCCTCTCCACAGCGTTGTGTCTGCAACTGATGTTCTATTATGTTGTGCGATGTGTAGTGCTTCCTCCATCAAGTTGTAAGTGTTTATTCGGTGGTGGCGGCCACGACGATTTCCCCATATTTCAGCCACTGTTAAGTGTTGGCTTACGTCCATGTCAATAAAATCTCTAATACCATTTATGTCAATTTTCTACTTTTAGATAATTTTTTGGGTTTTTTTTTGTTTCACGATTTTTTACACTCTAAATTAATATATTTCTCTTTAAGAGATAAAAGAATTGTTTGAGTAACATAGTTTTCTTTGAAAATTAAGACATAGCTTACTTTTTATTGGCTCTTAAGAGTAACAGTGAAGTGAATAATGTAGTGTTGATAAAATTATTAGGAAACAAATGAAACATTAAATCAATAAAATAAGACAAACTGATTTAAAAAGTAAGTATAGTTATTATTAAATATGTGTTAAAAACTCGGAAAATCATTTTTAAGAATAGAGAGAATATATGTTAAGTACCATGTTATTGAATGTGAATGTGATCTTAAAGTAAATATAATAAAATAAATCAACACATGTTCTGCTACATATATTCAACAGTAAATTATAAACCAATGTTTGGATTCACACGGAAAAATGTATAATGCATTGTGATTAAAAAATAACGTGTTATATTAAAATATGAATATACTTTAAATGGCAACAGTAAGAACTTCGTCTCCACCCTTCACAATTAGATCCGTGAAATCAACTATTGGAAGAGAAAGAAAGTTTCATTCCATCCACTTTCATATGACACCAAAAGAAGCAAATAAAGCAGCCGTTCCTTTGGCTAAAGAACCTATTCATAGAAATAATTTGTTTCTATCTCATTTTTACATTCAATCTTGTATTTCACATTTCCTCCACACGAGGATTTCATTCCATTAATATAATTCGATTGATGTTAAAAATAATAAATAATATACTTGTTGAAGAACAAAAATGGTGAGCTACACGGTTATGCATGTAAGGTTTTTTGGGAGTGAATCACCAACCATATCGCAACACATTTACAACGTACAATCGAAATCATAGTTCTAAGAAAGCGAATCGAAAGAAAGTAAATGACTTGCTCTCTTGAACAAACACTGATGGATGTACTTATCTCCATTCGAGGTCTACCTCCTCTAGTCCTCTATCGACTCATAAATTGTCTTCTTAATTAGTTTAATATATATCCACTAGGAACCGACTAAACTAATACATACATATATCGGAGCATGCCTGCTATGACATGTATGTATTCGAAGCTCTTAGCAAAACTGCAAAAGTGATACCTATTAGCAGCTACTTGGCGGTTCCATGACCTGGGTCATGTATTTGCCATATATAAATACCTCTTCACTATGGTTGATGGAAAAAGATAGACAAGAAACTCAAGAACATGCATCAACTCGTTAAACCTGCCCAATTACGTATATAAGCTAAACATTTTAATAAATATATTTGTATACACTCTAAAGTACATGCTCGATCTGACCGTATGTCAGAGATATCACATCTTTTAAAATATGCGGTTAGACAAACGAAATATATAATTTTATACAGTTTATGGATTATGGTTTGATTAATAAGTACTTTGATCCGAGATCATCTGCTTATAAAAAAATATTGTATTTTGATATTAGTGATTATGTTTCATTGTACTGTAAGTGTTGTTTAAGAGTTTTTCATTTATATATATATATATATAATAATATATTATATTAATTGTTTTGATTCTGTAGAGATAAAAATTAGAAAATACTAAAATTTGCATAGCAAATTTAAATTGACATTTATTCTGAAACAAATAATAAAATGATATCTAATATGAAAGGGTAGGATAACTCTCTTTGGTTTTATATACGAACTCGTTAATGCAATGCAATCATTATCAAACTAAGTTCTAACTTACTTGTTTAACCATTAGCCACTTACGTTAAAACACAAAATATATCAAGTGTGTACACATTACTTATAGTCTTTCTCATAAAGATTGATGTCTTTTACACATATTAAGAAAAATTTTAGTTTTTATTTATAAATAAATTTATAATTATTTTTTCGTAAAGAGAAAAAATATAAACCAATAGCAATTCAAAAATTTAGATATTTTTAATAATTATTTCTTGAAGTTTACAAAACATCAATTTTTGTAAATCAAAAAAATACCCCAAAACATCAATATTTGTGAGACAAAGAGAGTATTAGATTTGAAGTGTTATTTTTTGGGTAAATTACATTAGAAGTTACTTTATTGGATTAATTATTCAAACGTATTTAATATCAGTCATATCTTATTATAGAAATAGGGTGAGAGTTGTCGAGAGTGGAGACGTCGGGGCAAGGGAAAATGACGTGCTCCCCACCACCCCAATGCTCACACGCACTATGCCCCACTCAACCCTAATTTCCAAAGCTAATCTATTAATTACATTTTAATTTATTTCTCGATTTATAAAAGGATAACTACATTTTTGGTATGTAAAGCTGCAAAACAATGCCACAACATGTACTTTGCAACATATACTACTCTCAAATTGAAGAAGAAAATGATCCTAGTTCCTGATGCCACAACATTCGAACACAATACATTCACCTTTTTCCAAACATTTGAAAAGAAAAAACGAACAACACTTTGGTCTTGATCCCCTTTTCCTTTTTTTGTTTGTCTAGGTTATACAATTGTTTATACTGTCTCTTACTCGCTTGGTCTCCTAAAATATTGCACCATATGTGATTACTACTTAAAGGAAGGAAACCCAATTACTTGTGTTGTGTAGGCAACCTTTCAGTAATATGAGTGTGTATACTAATACTTTTATCTGCAAGCTAAACTCTGGTAGAAAATGATAAGAAGAGTTCATTAAATACGAATACGTTATGCCGTTTATATATGGTCTTTCTGGAGCGTAGGACTTTGGCATAATCAGTATCCAATTACACTGTTGGTTTAAAATAGACTCATAAATGGGTCCAGTCTTAATTTACACATAGTATTGCGTTATTGGATTCTATATGAACCCTATATAAATAATACTACTAACTCTTGTGGAAAATTAATTATTGCCCACATCTCTCTCTCTCTCTCTCTCTCTCTCTCTCTCTCTCTCTCTCTCTCTCTCTCTCTCTCTCTCTCTCTCTCTCTCTCTCTCTCTCTCTCTCTCTCTCTCTCTCTCTCTCTCTCTCTCTCTCTCTCTCTCTCTCTCTCTCTCTCTCTCTCTCTCTCTCTCTCTCTCTCTCTCTCTCTCTCTCTCTCTCTCTCAGAGATTGATTCTTGGAAAGAAAATCAAAGTCTCAATAGCCTTTCTTTGCTTTGATTCCAGTTCCATTCCAAAATTGCATCTAATTCTCTTACCTTACCCTTTTCTTCTTTATTTATCATCAACAACTCCAAAAGTCATATGAAATTAGAGAAAACAAAATGAAATGAAAATTTTCAAGAAAGAGCTACATACACCTTTTGACCTTGTAAAGTTGGAACCCTAGAGACCTTTCAGGCAAAATCACCAGGTTAACGATTCCTTCTTCTTTTTTCTTTTACTAGAATTCCAAATTTTGGGAAAGCAATTATGTCAAACCCTTGGTGGACGAACCAGAGTGGTTTATCCGGTATGGTGGACCACTCAGCCTCCTCCGGCCACCACCAAAGTCTTCTTAGCAAAGGAAATATTGGAATAGCCATGAATCAGAGCCAAGACAACGACCAAGATGAAGAAGACGACCCTAGGGAAGGAGCAGTTGAGGTGGTCAACCGTAGACCAAGAGGAAGACCACCAGGATCCAAGAACAAACCTAAAGCTCCAATCTTTGTGACAAGAGACAGCCCCAACGCACTCCGTAGCCATGTCCTGGAGATCTCCGACGGCAGCGACGTTGCTGACACAATCGCTCACTTCTCCAGACGCAGACAACGCGGCGTTTGTGTTCTCAGCGGCACAGGCTCAGTCGCTAACGTCACCCTCCGTCAAGCTGCCGCACCAGGAGGTGTTGTCTCACTCCAAGGCAGGTTTGAGATCTTATCCTTAACCGGTGCTTTCCTCCCTGGACCTTCCCCACCCGGGTCAACCGGTTTAACGGTTTACTTAGCCGGGGTCCAGGGTCAAGTCGTTGGGGGTAGCGTCGTGGGACCGCTCCTGGCCATAGGGTCGGTCATGGTGATTGCTGCTACTTTCTCTAACGCTACTTATGAGAGATTGCCCATGGAAGAAGAGGAAGACGGTGGAGGCTCAGGACCGATTCATGGAGGTGGTGACTCGCCGCCCGGAATGGGTAGTAGCCTGCCTGATCCATCTGTGATGGCCGGGTCAGGGCCAGGCTACAATATGCCGCCGCATCTGATTCCAAATGGGGCTGGTCAGTTAGGGCACGAACCATATACATGGGTCCACGCGCGACCACCATACTGACTCAGTGAGCCATTTCTAAATATTCTATATAAATATAAATAAATATATAGATGAATATAAGTGATTTGAGGTTATTAATTAGTCTATTACAAAGCTTTGCTTGTTGGCAAAATAAATAAGTACTATCAAAGCTTTGTTTGTTCTGAATGGAGAATTGAAATATAGAGCTGGGAAGGTACAAAGAGACGAGATTAAGGGACTTTTGTATTTTCAGTAATCTTCCACGAAATGAATAAACATTTGTATTGTATATTGGAATGTTTGTCTTTTTGTTTTTGTTTAGTAGTATTTAACTACAATATATTTGTATGTTTGCCTTATGATTTTTAAATACTTTACATTTTAATTGGCACAAAAGGCATACGTTAATACTATATAGTAATGCTGGTTCAAACGATGAAGGAACATCGAGAGCGTTGTTTATATGTGCGTTTCGATAATATATTAGTTCTGATTCGTACGTGAGTATATTTATTTATAATTAAGGTTGCACTCGCACACCATTAGTGATTATTACCAGAGGTCCATTGTGGTCGTTTCTTTAATCTTTGGGTTATGATGCTACTAAGAGATTGTTTAGTATGACTTTACAAACTAAATAATGAGAGAGGTTATTAAGAATTTTGTTGACTAACTAAAAAGGATATACTCTCTATGTGTATTATAATTAATACAGTAAGTTATAGTCCAACAAAGAATTAATGGCACAAAACATGAGGGAAGCTAAATTCATGAATAAACCAAAAAATATGGTTGACGTTATTGGCGAGAGCGATTTGAAGAGGCTTATTTATTTACTTATTTATTGAAAATCGCAAATATATAATATGTACGAATTTTTTTATGTTGTGACTATACGATCCTAAAATTCTTTAACAAAAAAAGAAAAATTTATTACCAACATATGATTTATTGTTGTTAATTAATGCAATTAATTATAAGTGAAAATATACCACAGTTTAACACAAATTTGACAATTAATTGCTAGTTTAACACTTCATTCTATCGAATAACTATAATGACACAATTTTTAAGTAAAATGACTAAAAGCCCAGAATTTTTTAAATTTTTTTTTTTTGTGAAAATGAAAAAACAATATAGTATTTAATATTTTGATAAAAAAATAGAAAATGATTAAAAAATAAGATGTTTATTTTTAAATATAATATATTAAAATAAAGTATAATTTAAAACATAATGTATAAAAATAATATTTAAAAATTGGCTTTTTCAACATTTAAAAAAATTGTTTATAAAAATATTATGTATAAATATATGATTTAAAAATATGAAGTTTAAGATTATATAGTTTAAATAAGTTTTATTAAAAATATAATGTATATAAAATTAAAATAAGATTTATGAAAACATAATATAATATATAAAAATATGATGATAAGATTTTAATATAATTTAGGAAAATTAAAATGTATAAAATATGCTTTAAATATAGGAGTTTAAAAATATGATTGATAATATGATTTATAAAAAATATAATTAATAAAAATATGACTGAAAAATATAACTTAAAACAAATATGTTATCCCTATATTTACATTTTACATCTAATAAATATGTTATCAAACACCATAACATATGGTATTCACATAGGTCATTTTAACAATTTTTTAAAAAGTTATAAATCTGTTATCAAACACAGATTTTTAGTTAACTTAAAAATCTGTCGTAACTAAAAACAAATATGTTATCACTAGAGGTCAACCTAGTAATTATTTTTCCGTAAAAAATCTGTCATGTTACGATAGACATTTAATCAAGAAAATAAATCTGAAATAACTGTAGAAAAAATATGCCAGACATTAAACAAATCTATCATATATTGTGAAAGTTTGTGGTGTTTTTATAAATACGTCTGTCGTGAAAAATAAATCTATCATCAATTATAAATCAGTCATAACTGTAGTTAAAAAAATCTGTCGTCCAAAATAAGTCTGTCATACAAAAATAAATCGGTTTTACAAAAACAAATCTGCCATATATAAATAAATCAGTCACAACTAGTCCAATAAACTTTTGAAAATATTTTGATTTTCTTAAAAAAAATTCTGAAAGGGTAAATTTGACTTTATTTTTTTTCCTAACAAAGCAAAAAGGATATTTTAGACAAAAAAATAACTCATCTAACCCTCACATTTTATGAGTTACTTTAGTAATTAACCTCTTAATTTGGGTCAATCTAGTTTTTCTCCCTAAATATAAACTGTATTACAAATTGTAATTATTTAAAATTTTTAGAATGTTGTTTCAAATAAAACTTAATATGTAAGATTTTAAAGTCAATATCGTTTAAACTAAAACAAAAAAGTTAAATATATTATATATATTGAGAATTTTTGAGAAAAACGGTTTTAGTGTTTCTTTTTTAAAAATACTCTTTATTACTAAATCTAAAAAAATATATTAAAATTGATTTTGACTGCTACTTGGAGACTAGATTCAAGTGTTTGTAAGGTTTACATAGTATTTACTCCTCCATTTTATATTACTTGTCATTCTAGACAATTTCACATATATTAAAAAAATAATTAAATTTTCTGTTTTATCCCTCATTAATACACTATTTCATTTGATATAAGTAATTAATAAGCTAAAAGTTGAGGGTAAAACTGAAAATTTGATCCATAAATTGCATCGTAAATACAAAACGACAAGTAATAAAAAAACAAAAATTAACTCTTGAATGACAAGTAAAAATAATTGGAGGGAGTATAAGATTTTTATAAAGTATCTATAAGATATTTATAAATTTTTACCAATTCTCACCAGTTTTGACCGTAGTTAATTTTTATTTGTTATTTATTGTGAAAGAGATAATGAATGAATAACTAAGAAGATTATACATTTATGTTGCATATTAATTAGTGAAACTTGGACAACTTTTAGCTGGAGAATACATGCAAGTTATTGTTTTTTCATGACTTTTTTGGTGTAATTTGAAGAGCCAAAAATTATAAAGTTTTTAAAAATTTTCGATAAAATTCCAATTAATATATAAATATAATAATAAATTAAAATAGAGAATTTGTTAAAAATATCCTTTTTGATATACCCCTTTTCAAAAACCTCATTTTTTGGCCATTTTTATTTTTGTCCTCCTTTAATTTTTAATGACCATTTTACCCTTAGATGAAAAATATTTTAATCAATAAAAAGAAAAACAAAATTTTCCCGCCAAATAATTTTCGACAAAAAAAAATTTTCCCGCCAAAAAAAACTTACAAAGTTTTTAAAAGGTTTTATAAGGTTTCAGCCTTATAAACACCTTGTAAAGGCTTTTACAAGATTTTTTTAAAGAGTTTTAAAAGGTTTTTTAAACACCTTGTAAAAGTATTTACAAGGTTTTTACAAGTTTTTAAAAGGTTTTTAAAAGATTTTTAAAAGGTTTTCAAATGGTTTTTACAAAGATTTTAAATAGATTTTAAAACACCTTGTTAACGCTTTTACAATGTTTTTAAAAACTTTGTAAAAGTTTTTATAAGATTTTTAAAAGGGTTTTAAAAAGTTTTTAAACACCTTGTAAACGCTTTTAAAAGCTTTTTAAAGGCATTTACAAAGTTTTTAAAAGCGTTTACAATGTGTTTAAAAACCTTTTTAAAATATTGTAAACATTTTTAAAAGCGTTTACAATATTTTTGGCGGGAAATTTTATTTTGGCAGGAAAAAAATAATTTTTGACGCTAAAATTTTTCGATTTTGGCGGGAAAATATTTTCAATTTTGATGACTATACATTCTTGCTATCACTCAAAAAATGGTAATTTGGTTATTTTGTATATAAAGAGGAATAGTTTTAAAAATGGTCAACATAAATTGACATTTTTAAAAAGGAGTATGGAAAAAGGGGTATTTTTGAAAATGCCCCATCAAAATGTATATAAGAGATGGCACACAAAATAAGTAATATAAAGCATTATAATTCAATCCATCTTATTTAACCTAAGGGCTTTCGGATAATTAATATGGGAATCATAAATTTACGCAAAAATTTCATCTTACTATGTATGGTCTAAATCCAAAGGATTTATATATTTAGATCATGACATGTATGTTTGAACAACAAAAGCAACATTAGTCTTGACATCAAACTGTTTCGGAATGATGAAAATAATGTCATCTATACCAATAAATTTGGTCTCTCGAGAATTGTAGAAATAGATATCGAATATATTTGACTTTACTAATTCACAAAGTTTTGGTATTTATACAAATAGTTATCATATAAGATCAACTTAAACCCCCTAAACTATAGGAGCTTAAACCCTATTACAACCAAACTTTAAGTCCTTAATGCAAAAGGAATTAAAAAGTATCATTATATACCTACTTATCCTCAATACCCCTCTTCCTCTATGTTAGAGTGTGAATAGTTTGCATATGAACATCCAAGTTAAGCATTAGAGTGAGAAACTGCATGTGATCAAGAACCTAATGTTCACAAGTTGGTCAGTAGTACAAACTTGATAAATAGTGATCATGCCATCGCTAATTCATTTTATCGTTAATTTGATTGTAATTATATATCTTTGTTGTGATTGGTATACTGCTTTTTTTTTTTTTTTTTTCTTTTGTCGCGATTGGTATACTGCTTTTAAAACTAATTATAAAAATGATAGAGAATATATATATTGGAAATAATTACTACAAAGATAACATTTGTGTTTTATGTTTTCTTTAACTATTCTTATATCATTTATCATTTTTCTTTCGGTTGAACAAATTCTATTGTTTTGTATTATTAATCAGAACCACTGTTCCTATACTATTATACCTCTAAAAAATAATACTGCCCCCATAGCCAAAACAGTGACAATCTAACAGTTTTGGTATTAAAATAATAAAAAATTATAGTTCCTTTGTAGATACCATATGTATCACGTCAAGTCGGAACCTAGAAATGGCGAAACAAAACATGAAGGACCATCTTCACATGAATTCACGTGTCAATTGTCAAACCAATGGGACGTATATAATTATTCTATGGGAAAAATAGTTATTTTTATTTGTAAGTTTAATACCTAATGGTTTTGGATTGGAATAAAAATACACCAAATAATAATAACGTGTCATTTAAAATCCAAAACAATAAATATTGTTATTTTCATACCCACGAGTTTTCAACAAATTCAAAATTCCAATTTTACCCCGGTTATCTAATTAATTATTAATTTCTAAAATAAAATTCTCGGTTTTCTGTTAACCATATCAAACCGGGAAAATAACCTCGGTTATCTCTCTTCTTTCTCTCTTCTTCCCAATTCTCGTCGAGATCAGTTCCTCTGTTTTACCTGACCGTCTCGGTTCTTCAGCTACGATCTCCTCTCCTCTCCTCTCCCTACGAACTCCTTCTTCGAAAACTGCACTCTCAAAAACGGAAGCTGAGTACTTTCACCCATACATCATCAAACCATCGGTCTCATCTCTCTCCATCTCATACCCATCTTTCTCCGGCTCTCCCACAACTTTGCTTTCTTCTACGAAGCTTTCAACACCGATATCACCAACACCGCGTCAAATGGACCCGACCCGCATTCTCGAAAAACTCATCTCTTCCTTCAACAATCCACGCGGTTTTATCTCCTTCCGGTAACACATCATCAACCAAGTACACTGCAAAGCTTAACAACAACCAAACATGGCTAATTTACGCCTCTTCACCGATCAATGTGACCAAATATGGTGTCTCTTCAATCAATTATGGTGGTAGGTTTTTCGGTATTATCTATATCGTCATGTTACCAAGTCATAATCCAGATTACGAATCAATTTTGGTTTTTGGGTATTATCAGTAGAAAGAGCTTGGGTGATGTCAGAAAAAATCTCTTGCATGCATACAATGGCGCATCTAAGCTCTCCGAAGTGATTAAAACTAAAAGAATCTGTAGTTTGAAAAAATGTGGTATGATAACTGGTTGCAAGAGAAAGGGTCCTACCGATTTAGATGTGGAAAGCAATAATTGGATACAGTGTGATTCTTGCTCAAAGTGGTGGAGAATTATCTATGAAGGTGTATCTGTTACTGGTTCTGCATGGTTTTGTAGCAACAATGGTGACCCTGCATATCAGATTTTTAGTAATCAATCTGAGCAACAACGATTAGAGTGAGGAGGAGGAGAAAGAAGATAGATAATCGGGGTTAACTTTCGGTTTGATATGGTTAAGAGAAAACCGAGAATTTTATATTAAAAATTAATAATTAATTAAAATATTGGGGGTAAAATTGGAATTTTAAATTTGTTGAAAAATCGTGGGTATGAAAATAACAACATTTATTGTTTTGGGTTTTAAATAATATATTTTTATTATTTGGTGTATTTTTCTTCCAATCCAAAATCATTAGATATTAAACTTTCAAATAAAAATAATTTCGGGTTTTTTTTGACATTTTTCCCATTATTCTATTAATACAATTTAATTATTTTTACATATAATATCGTATAAGTTACAACATCTAGGGTCACATCATCGGAAAGCTTAGGGATAGCATTAGTTACATAAACATAATCAGGCCAATTTACTCCGTTTACTATAATTGTCAAGTGAAAAAACTCCTTTTCTGTTGACCCAGTGCCGCCAATATAAGTTTCTAGTGATTTACCACATCATTATTGACTCTATAAACTAAAATTAAAATTTCAATAGTTCATGTTAATTACGAGATTATTATTCAAACAAAAATCTATGTTTTACGACATCCAAACATAAATATATGTATGTATACTATGTTTATATTTGAAATTTTCAAATTATTATGTTTTATCGATCCATACCAATACAAATTCTGTATACAAGTTCCTCATAAATATATGTACACTTAAATATATGTATGCATACTTTGTAAATATTGTTATTTTAACTTTGTGACGCAAAATCAATTATATATATACAAAAAAAAATCTTATTATATATATTAAAGACGAAAATGCCTAGAAGTAATTTAAACAAAATACTAGGAAAAAAAACAAATAGGCATATATGTTTAAACTAAATGTGTAATAGATCAAATAATTATGCATATTTTATGTTTCTATTTTGATATGCATTCAAACTTTGGATAAGTCAATTGATGTTTTATTATTTAATATGATTATATTTAAACAGTTTATATTCGGGTTAATTATATGAATGTAGATTACAATTGAAAACTTTGGTCTTTGTACAAACATCTTTTGATATTTTAATATGTCTAAATAATTTACAAACTAAATGGTATATTTGTAAAAACGGTTTATGTACGAACAAAAAAAAATCGAGGATGCCTTGTTCAATGAAGTTGTAATGCACTTTGGAAGCTGCAAAAGCCGCAATCTCATTCGTAAAAACTGTGGTGTACCATTGGCATCCACTAAACCTAATTAATGAAATTTGGACCACTTAATAAACAAATGAAATTAATATTACTTTCTTATTGCTCCTGCTAACTATTTTTATAGTAAATTTTTATTTTGTTCTAATTTAATCATCAGTCTTTAAATCCATTTCATTATCTTTATTATATTCTTGCATTAGTAGTATATACTAATGAGTTATTTTTGTTTTGCATAGTTTTATATATATATATATATATTACTTACACATATCTAATTTTTATCAACTAAATTTTAATTCCAATTTTTGTTTTTTTTGAAACAAAATATAATCCCATATAATGTATGTTGAGAATTAGCCAAAATATAATCTAATATTTAATGTATGTTTATAATGTGTTAATGATAATTTATATTGTTTTACAATTGTATTATATCTTTATAGTTGTTCTAGAATTACCAAAATATAAAACTTGCCAATATTATTTAGAAGCAAAGAGTAAACAAAACATAAGCAAAAAAAAAAACTGAATTACAATAAAACATAGGTAAAACTTTAATATTTCAATATTATTACTCCAATCTCTATGCACTTTTATATATTCTTATGTTATATTTTTTTTTATTATTTCGTTATGATCATATATAGTAGATATAAAATTAAAAGAGTTTATTGAGTAATTTAGTTTTAGTTATTAATGTAAATTTTAAATGATGTAGATACCTTAGTTTTAGTTTTAGAGCAAAGTTCTATTACCTCAAATCACATAAGAGAGAAGATTTCTGATTTTTCTATCCAAAAGTGCAACATCACAGCCAGTTCTGATAAAGAACTGATCAAATGAATGGTCAAGATCTAGGGCAACCGTAGGGTGATTCCTCAAGGACATTCTAATGACTGAAAGTAATCTTATAATTAATAAACTTTTGAATTAAAAACTAAATAATATGATTATTAAAAATAAAATATGTATATGGTTTTGTATTTACTTCATTAATACACTGTGTAAGTTTTACTTTCTATCCAGTAAAAAATACATATTTTATTTGAAATTCTTACAAAAAATTTGATTGATAATTCTATAAGATAATGTTTGCACAAAAAAATTTATTCAATAAGATAATGATTTTTTAAAATGCCCATATAAATATATGATACCATTAATATCATAAATTAATAACCGTATAAATTTACACATATATATATATATATGCTTAAAAAGAATTGAATCTTATCCTAGAACTCATTTCTATAAAACAATTATTATGTTATATTTTCAAACTATAATGTTATGAAATACTCTATAATATGACATAAATATAGCTAAATATTTTTTAAGTTTTCAATTTCTAAATATGCATCATTTTTATTTTGATAGTTTTATAAGTTATTAAAATACTTTGCAGACCAACCATTTACTCGATCATCCAACCGATCCTTTACGTAGCTAAAAACCTTAGTTTCGAGCTCTGCAGGTTTTCAGAAATACCCAAATAAGAACCTATACCGCCCTCCTTAGAAATACCAATAACTGATTTCAACCTAGATCGTATGTTCGAAGAAACCTTTTTACCAAACATGATAGATGATTTTTCCAGATTAACCTCTTGTCTTGAAGCTTTACCATATTTACCTATTATATCCATTACCGTCCTACATTCAGTCGCCTCTGCCTTACAAAAAAAAGTATCCATTACCATAGTTACAAAGTATTTATCGAAAGGTAGCAAGGAAATTATGATTAAATCGGTGGCTTTGGCACTTCCTACCCATGTTATGTCATGTTATAAATTGCCACTGTATTTGACGTCTAAATTAACGAGTGCTATTTCCACCTTCTGGTGGAAGTCTAATGATAAAACTCGAGATATGCACTGGGTTGTTTGGGATAAATTATGTAAAGATAAAAGTAAAGGGGTCTAGGTTTCCGAGCTCTGGAACAATTCAATGATGCCATGCTGGCCAAACAGTTTTGGCGGTTAATTCATAATCCGACATCCTTAATGGCTCGGGTGATGAAAGGTCGATATTTCAGAGACAAACATCCTCTTATGGCAAAGAAACCAAATAACCCTTCCTTTGCATGGAGGGGCATTTATTCAACCAAGGAGTTGGTGGAACATGGTGCGAGATGGGCGGTAGGTTCTGGTTGCTCAATTTTGGTTTGGCGAGATCCATGGTTACCGGACATCCGTCCAAGACCAGCGAATGGTCGGCGGAGATCCATGGTTAATCATTTAATTAATCCAGTTACGAAGGATTGACATTTTCCTATTCTTGAGGAGTTTTTTGATCCGGTGGATATACCACTTATTCGGAGTATGCCGCTCAGTAAAACTTATCAATCAGATAGATTATTATGGCATTTTACTAAGTCAGGGAAGTATTCGGTTAAATCAGGTTATCCGTTAGCCCGAGAATTAATTGCGGAAGTGGAGTATGGGCCGTCATGTATGTCCATGCGGGCTCAGTCGTGAAAATTAGATGTACCCCCGAAGATTCAACACTTCCCGTGTTAGAACGCTGCGTATCGGGGTGTCCGTTGTGATGTTTTGTGTAAGCGGTGTGACTCGGCAACGGAGACTATAAACCACGCGCTCTTTGAGTGTCCTCGGTCGCGATGTATTTGGGAGTTGGCTCCAGTGTTGCTCGAACCAGGAGGTTTTCCATATGTATCTATCTATGCGAATTTAGATTTCATTTTCTGGCGGGCGACTTCTCAATTCCGGGGTTTCTGATATCGCTTTTCGTCTCCCCTGGATTTTATGGTCACTTTGGAAAGATAGGAATAAAAAGGTTTTCCAGGGCATTGA
Source organism: Camelina laxa (assembly GCA_024034495.1). Classification (NCBI taxonomy): domain Eukaryota; kingdom Viridiplantae; phylum Streptophyta; class Magnoliopsida; order Brassicales; family Brassicaceae; genus Camelina; species Camelina laxa. Next base: position 21,612,109 of record CM043880.1, on the reverse strand, counting down.
GTTAGAGCCAATTGAGTTTTTAAATCAAGCGGCTAATGATAAATTATTGTGGGAGGCCAAATCTTACTCATTGAGAAATCTGCACCCTCCGCTCTTAGTGGAGGAGAGGAGCTATTTTCCGCGCTGTCAGGTTGATGGTTTATGGAAAGGTACAGACCCTTTTCAGAGTCTAGGTTGGTGGTGTTGCAATGGTGAAGATTCAACGCTTCTTTTGGGAGCACGGAGTCTCAGACGAGGCCTTACTCCCGTACACGCAGAATTACAAGCACTGATCTGGGCTATGGAGTCTTTACTTGCGGCTGGAGTTGTTTGTCAGGCTTTCGAAATGGATTATGCAGAGCTAGTTATGGTGCAGTTGTCGAACGATTGGCCTGCTTTTTCGAACCTACTAGAGGAATTTTTGCTGCTTCGATCATCTTACCCTTCCTTCACCCTAGCCAAGATTACACGAGACCTCAACGCAAGGGCAGATTACCTTGCTCGGTCTTCAAGATCTTTAATTTATGAATCTACTTTTGTAAACTCCTATCCTCCTATTTGGCAACCAATCTTGGAGTGCTCTTTTAATTTTATTAATATTATTAAAATACAAAAATTAATATTATTATTCATAAATTTGAATTCGTGTATCCCCTATATAATAAAACGGAAATACACAACATTTTTGGTAAACTATATAATTTTTATAAGTTGGTTACAAAATAGGTTATAGACTAAATATAGGTTGGTTACAAAAAAAAAGGTTATTTATATTAATTGGTCAATATGTGGGCTATATTAATACACTTAAAAATATCTCAAAGAATCCTTATAAAGAGAATATTCCAATGATTTATACAAAATACAAAATAAAATCTTTAGTAATAAAATATTGGCAATTTATCACACTTAGTTATGATTTATGAGATCTTTTTTTTTTCTAACCAAACATTAATTAAATTAAAAGATAACTCCAAGATTGGTTGCCCAAGCTTTATGAGATCTTATTATGCAGCTAAAATAAAATCTTCTTAAGCACGGGTCATATTAAAACACTTTCACCAAACATGTTCAAAAATTAAAATAAAAACAAACAACAAACATAATCATTTCTTATACATAAAATTATAAAATTAACAATAAACAACTTACAAAATATGTGTTTTTTCAAGCCATCGTATTTAGCATATAATTTTATTGCATAATGTTTTATCCAAAAAAACTTTTTAAAACAATCTTATAAATTATATTTTATTTTAATTATAGATATAAATAAAAGAAATTTCAACCCATGCTATAGCACGTGTCCTAATCTAGTGTAATGTGTATAAGTGAATCTATCTACAACATTTTGTAATTTACTGTCAATATTTTTTTTCTAAATATTAAAATTTTAATTCTAAAACCATAAAATTTATAATTTTAAATATTCTAGTCGTACTTTTGTAAAAGTTTTTTGATTTCATTCTTTAAAATTTTTTAAATAATTAAAAATACATCTACAAATTAAAAATTATTAATCTATACTATAAAAATAGAAATTAAGTTATAAATAAATTAATATCACTATAAATTAATAAAATATAATAATTTTAATAATTTATAGAGGTTTTACTGTTTGCCACATTAACTTTTTTTTTATATTATACTTTTTTCTTCAATAAAGACAATAAATATGGTTGTATTGTAGATTTGCATGACTTATCCTCAGTAGTTTTGCATTAGAAAAGATTGATTCGCTTAATTTCAAATTTAATTTTAATATCTTTTTAATGATGTAATAGGAAAAACCTAGAGAAAGATAAAACTGCAAAATTATACATAGAATATGATTTTAGGGTCATTATATTAAATAATGTATCCCACATATTAATTAACTAATATAATAATTTATAATATACCTGCCACTAATATAATTTTTTTTTTTTTTGTAAAATTCTACTTTATATATTTCTTCGTTCGTAGTACATGTCATTATTTAGTATACACTGTCTTTAGAAATCATTAGTAAATGCTTTATATAATTTATTTTCCATGCAACTAATCGATAACATCATCTTTGTTGATTTTTACATATGCTTTATAGTAACATGCATTTTATTGAATTTAAATGATTTTAAAACGATAAGACAAATATAAAGCAATAATATACATGTGTAAATCATCTTTACAAAATAAAATTGTCATCAGTTATAAAATAAATAAATGCTTAACACCTTATCGGCTAATCCTTCTTTGCAAAAAAAAAAAAAAAAGGAAAAGAAAACACCTAATCGTTTAGAAAAGTATTCTTTAGCACCTTAAAAAAGTTGAAGACGGACTCATCCTAATTATTAAAGCACTCTTCTTCATTTTTTTCCTGACGATTTGACGAGACTCTCCTATCCACAAAGGAATCATTTGTTACCGAAATTATCAGTAAACTTACAATTGGGTGGAATCTTCAAATGTCTAATTAATAGGCTGATTCGTATGATTGAACTAGACAACACATTTCCATCAATTGTATTACATCATTCCCCACTTCGCAATTGCATTAATATATACTTGTTTCAAAAAGAAAGTAATTAGAAAATATATTAATATATTATATATGAAACGTCCAAATCAAAGGTTGTTGATTAACCCTAGTCACATACCATTTTGTATGTTTTCTTTAACAAACATATCTAGAGACTAGAGTTGTCCTACTCCTAATATGTACTAAAATTTTGACTATAAAATAAAGATATTAAGTTGGATATTACTCATCTAAATCCAGCTTCTTGCTTAAAACGATAAGCTAATTAACATTAAGCTAAAATAAACTAGAAATTAATAATACTTCTTGCTACTACTTCAAATTTTCAGGATAAACTAACATTAGGCTAAGTTCTGCTGTTCTAACTTCAACCTAAACATACATTATACAGTAACCCGATTTAATTTGTGGGTCACATCTTTTGGACAAAGTGTAATCGGAGGCGTATTGACATTGTTAGATATTGACCCAGGTGTTAATATCTCTTTGCTAACTAACACAAAATAGTTTTCCGTTATTTGTTTCTAATTTATGTATTAGTTTAATATTTGTGGAGTATCAATTTCTTAGGTAGTTATCATTAATTTTAAAATGATCAAATTCATATAATTTTGACTAAATCTGCTTAGTAATTTATATGTTATGTCATTTTCCATCATATAAACTAAATCATGTCAAAAGTCACTAGCGATAACATTTCTGATTGATTTTAGACTCTTGTATACTGAAAAATTGAAGAATACATATTGTATAGAGAGATTTTGAAAACAAAATATATTTGAAAAAAGGTTACTATAACAAAAGGAGAGAAAAGATTGGGTGTTTGTTATATTTCCAAAGGAAAAAAAAGTAAAGAAAAATGGGAAAGGCGCAACAAAAGACTGAAACAAAGACAAAAGAGGAAACTGAAGCTTTTGACTGATGTAACATATCCTCACGTGTACTTGCCTTTTCCTCCCGTAGATACCGGGCAACCCTCACCTCCAAAATTTGTCTATCATTTATTGTAATCTTTTAATATAAAAATCTATATTAGTATAATGTTTCTCAAAAAAAAAAAAAAAATGAAATAGTATAATGTTGTTCCATCTTTTTTTTACTTTTACTTTTACTAATGTATATCATCACGCTTACATGTAATCATATGTGATGACTGGTGAGTATATTCATTGCAAACCCAAATTCAAGGGACTAGAACCGACTGGGGTCAGTTATTTAGGCTTGTAGAAACAAGATGAACTATTTTGGAATCAGTATTTTTAGCCCAACTTATTCATCTATTTTAACCCATGATCGTAAAGGTGGTACTACTTGGAGAAGGAGCGGAGCATTTTAGTTTATATAACTTTATTATTTGGAAATCCATGTTTAAGTTTTTTCTTTCTTCTTTTAAGATTAAGATGTTTAAAAATGCAAAATACAATCAAAGTAGTACATCATTAATATGAAAGTAGAACTGATCCTAAGAACCTTTGCATCAGTAGATCAATTTTACATTTTGTTGTAGTATATTTTTACTTAATATTGATCTTTATTTAATTTTCTGAAGAGGGAATATATATTTGTTGTTTAAGGAAAAATATTCTTTATAGTTTGGCAATACGACCCTAAGTTTTCTTAAATTTGTAAACTAAAAATATAGAATATATGGCCACCTAAATGATTTAAGATAGAACGATATTAATACTAACAAGTTTACAACAGTTAACCTAAAACACTATCTTTCTCAGCACACAAGGTCTTTAGCTTCTCAGCCTCCAATTCAATCTTAAGCTTCTCCACCATCTCTAGAAGCTCTTCTTCTCTACTCTTCTCTTCCTTTTCCCCACTCAATGCTTCGATTATAATCGATACCCTCGCTCTTTGATGCTCTAAGCTTTTCTTCAAAACTTTCAGTTTTTCTAACACCAAATCTTTATCAAACCCCACAACCTGAGCTTCCTGGTTCTTGGCTTCCTCCTTTGACAAATCGAAACCGAGTTCAGACCCGGTTATAGTGATGATTTCTTCTTCCGGTTTGTCTTGGATTTGATCTTCTTTACGTGGACTGGACTCAGAAGTGTCTGATTCAGTAGTTGGGAATACTGGACTAAGTTGGAGATCGTCTTCACGAAAATTCCACCCACTGATTCTCCTGTTCTTCACTATCTCTTCATCTTCATCTTCTTCATCATCTCCAACACTCTTCTTGATCAAAATATGGCTATCTATAAACATCTGCTCTGCATTTGACAAGGTATGCAACACGTTCTTGACCACAAACTCGACTCCTTTACAGTTCTTGAAGAAAGGATGCTTCAACAACTTCTCTGCAGATGGTCTTTTAGCAGGATCTTGCTCTAGACACAAACCAACCATTTCTCTAAATGCTTTTGAGAACTTCTTGTTACCCTTTTTGCTGCTTCCGCTTGTACTGATCTCGTAATCAGAAAAATGAAACCTTTTGGTGATCTTCATGAGAAGGCTCTTCAACGGCGGTAAGTGAGATAGCGGAGGTCTCCCGTGAGCTAACTCCAACGCTGTTATCCCGAACGACCAAATGTCTGCTTTGAAGCCATACCCTGTGTGAGAGTGAACCACTTCCGGAGCCATCCAATACGGCGTTCCCGCTATATCAGTCAACCTTAAAGAAGACGATGTGGTTCCAGAGGACGTCGTCACAGGTTCATAAATTGATGCGGATACTCCGAAATCAGCAAGCTTTACGGATCCATCAGAATCTACAAGAATGTTACCGGCCTTGATGTCACGGTGCAAATGACCCTGATCGTGAAGATATGAGATTGCATTCAGAGTTTCCTTGAGGAAGACGGAAATGCAGTTTTCTGGTAACCCACTAGGAAAAGAAGACGAGACGATGGAATGAAGAGAGCCGCAAGACATGAATGGCATAACCACCCAAAGACATCGATCAACGGTGAAGGAACAATAAGCATTGAGGATATTCGGGTGAGAAAGCAGAGACATGGTCTTGGTTTCACGGCGAAGACTGTCGAAGTCAGCCCGAGACTGATCAAGATTGATAGCTTTGATGGCAACTACCATTGAGTTCATGGGAATGCATATGGCCTTGTAGACTGAAGCACTAACACCAACTCCTATCTTGCAGATGATCTCGTAGGCCTCAGCATCAAGAGGGAATTCAAGCTTGTTACGAGCCATAAAGAGATGTAAGATGAGTACACTCTTCGTTACTGAATCGTTAGGTTTTTGGTGGAAGTGTGGCCTTTTTGAGGCTAATAGTAGTAACATAAGGCTATTCATATAGGTGTGAAAAAGGAAAGAGTTGGTTTAGCATGTGAACTTCAAAAAAAGGAAGAAAAAAACAGAGAGCCTTAAATGTAAAAAGCACAAACCTTATCTCTTACTTACAGGTGATGAATATGTTGATGAAATAATAAGATGAAGCATGTGAAAGTGCTAACTAACTAACCTTAGTTAATGAGATTCTAAACCTTTGGCCTTTTCAAGGACGCAAAGGGCAAACACAATCTTTCCACTTCAAACGTCAAAGAACACTTCAGTGATTTACATACCATACCCTTTTCTAGTTATGATCAACTAATTGATCAAAAATTCTACAGAAACAAGTAGAGATTAACATTAGCATCAATGAAATAAGTCACTCCATGGTAACAACTAACAAGAATACTTAATGAGTTAATGAAGAAGAAGGGTGTGTGATTGCACGGTAGCTTGATGTAACATATGAGCATTCCCGTGACAACAAAAACACTACAGGCTCGGGTAAGAGACAAAAACAAAATGGAGCAATCAATATATCTTTCCTCATATCACAGAAATTTAAAGCTTAAGTCAGATATTCAGATATCTACAGCCAACTAAAGATATTTTTCGTGGCACTTCTGAAGGACTCGCTTTTGCCGTTGACCACATATTGAGAAGGAAAGAGAGAATAGAGCAAAGACCTCAGCCTTCTGGGCATCTGGTAAAATAAATGGTCAAGCATTCAAACATCAGTATGCTAAGATAAAATTGCCAATGGAACAAGACTTGTATGATTCAAAACTGATATATGAGTCTAGCGATGCCCTTGAAACCTACTATAAGATGGGCAAAACTCTGAAACTTATAAAACCTACTCAAACATCAGCACTTCACTGTTTACTTTGTCTCACACGCAAAACAAAAGCAAATAAATCATTGCAGTCAAAACACTAAGCAACACAGCATTAAAGTCCAAATCATAAGAAAACATGTACCTGTCGGTATGTGTTTCAATTCCATGAAGTGAAGCTCGGTGTGCACCATGTCAGTTGCACACTTTTCCAATTCAACACATACACGCTTTAGCCTGAACTTGTCTCTGCTCTGAAATAAACTCGCGAACTCTCTGAGTTTTACTTCGCATGGGCTCAATCATACTTTCTGTCTCTTGATTTATCTCCTTTGACAGATGACCCTCCAGAAAACTAAACAATGCTCCTAACGTCATTTTTCCTAAATCCACCTCCACCACTGTACCAAGTTCATTCTTCAAATCTTCTTCAACAGAAGAGCTTGGACCCTGCACTCCAGCGTCATTATCTTCATCACATTCAAAGCTCTTCAACAGCTTCTGCTCTGCTTTCGTCTTCTTCTTCCCACAACTCTCTCTAGCGCGTTTGAAAACCATCCCCAATTCCAAATAAGAATCCCCAACAATATCAACCTTCTTGCTTCTTGTAGCTCTTGTAATCCTCTTCTCCTTTAAAGTCTCTTCCTTTTCTACAATTCCAATGTTCTTGCTCCTTGAAGCCTTACTGTTCACTCTCTTCTTGACTACACTCCCTGAATCTTCCTCTACCATTGTACAATCCTCAATTTCAACTTTAATTGAGTTCAAACATGAGCTCTGAAAACCTGCAACATCCCTAAAGTTTCCCTTTTTCTCACTCAAATGCTCGTCCTCTTGTAATCCATCAGAAACCCCTAATTTCTCAGGATTCTCGATTCTTTCAACTTTCCTAACCCTAGAACTCGGCTTATAAACATTTTTCACATCAGAGACATCCCCAAAATCGTTACTTTCGGAAACCCTAGTTCGCTTCCCCGCATTACCCTGACCCTTATTGTTCCTCCTTGGTCGAGGCGGAAGCTTCTTCTGCTGCTCCTGAACATCATCAACCACAAAGTTCACCACAATAGATGTATACTCACCGAGTTTGATAACATCGCCGTCTCGTAGATCTACCGGCGTCTCAGAATCGAGATCATTCGAGTTCAATAAAGTACCGTTGGAAGATCCAAGATCTTGGATTACCCAATTCCCACTAACCGATTCTACGATCCGGAGGTGCTTGGTGGAGATTCCAGCGTCTTTGATTGCGATTTCGTTACCACGAACGATTCTACCGATACGGATCGTAGACCCGGGTTTGTAATCTAGAGTATCGCCTTCTCTTGGACCCTTGATGATTGCTAATCTCAGCGACGGTGTTACCATTGTTCACTGTAATCGAATCGAACCGTTGCGCTTGAAGCTTGACTTGACCCCAAAATGGCAATTTGAATTTTGGGTTAAGCGCCTTTAGCACGTGTGAGATTTGTTCGCACGCCCCTGTGCTAACTCAATTTTGAAAAAAAGGATCCATCATTTCAAACTGCGGTACTGCTGTTCAATCTCACTTTCAGTTTAAATTCGGTTTGATATTTTTGGTTTTCAGCTAATAAATAACTACGATTTAACCGGTAAATTGTACGATGTGACGAATTTGAATCAACATTACTACAAAAATAAAATACCATTAATTTGATATTTTGCTTTTAACAAGAAATTTTATCTCTAACATCATTATGAATATCCTAAATTACAACAGTTTTCGGTCAAACTCTATTTTTGGTCATGACTTGGTTTGATAAACCAGTGGAAACAGACGGTTGAAGAACATGTTATTTAGGTTATCAACCAAAAAATGTGGAGCTGTTCATCTTTTTAATTATGAGTTTTTTTTTCTAAAACTAATCTTATAATTGTTCTCTCTAGATTTTTGGTGTAATGAGTGGTTTGCTCATCTTGTTAGAGTTATTACTTAATTCTATGCTTTCATAAGGTCAAAATGAGTCAATGTTCTACCACAAACATTAATTCAATTTCTTAGTTTAATTTTATGTAATTTTAAGCAGTTAACATTTAAATATAAAAATGTTAAATATGATATCATTTCGTCAAAATAAATTATATTCCATCTGTTTTATAATATAAGATATATATGATGTTTTCAAGTTTCTGTGCAACTTTTAGATTGATTTAATAATTTTTATTACACAGACTTGTTTATAATTAGTAAAAAAAATTTAAATAATCATTATTTAATTTCCTTTTAATTAAAATATCCAATATTTTAAAACAGATAGAGTATTAATTTAAAAAATCATCGTACAAAAAATTCACAATCCAAAAAGAGGATTTAGAAAGTCAGAATAAATCTATAAATATGATAAAATAAGAACAAAACTACACATATGATATCATAGAAAATATTATACAAAGATATATATTTAAAAATAAATAATAGTATTAAATTATAAAAAAACAAAAACAATTTCATATCAAAAAATTCTACTTGGACATCAACATTATCTAAATGGGCCTAAAAAAGGCTTATACCAACTAACAGTGAAACATTAGATGGCTAAAAGCTATTGGGCAGACGCATATAATTACCCCAACATCCCAGTAACACACGTGAATCACTCTGCTAACGTATCTCTCCCTTTATCCACTTTTTTTCTTTACCTTTTTTTTTTCTACACGCTCCCTTATCCCCGCGTCTCTCTCACCTCCTCATTTTAGGTTTATTCTCAGTAAAAAAAAAATCCTTAAAATCTACTTTCCTTTTGCTAATAATCCGTTCAACAAAATTGTAACCATGTATAATCTATTACATTTATTACTAATTAGGCTGCTCTTATCTTAGTATTTGACAAAACGTTGCTTCTATAATCTAAAACACAACAACAATAATTAATAAATTGAGAGTATATTCCACTCATTACCGAACACAAACGCGCTTAGATCCGACGCGTAGTTAGTATATTGTCGGTCAACGAAAGCGCCACGTCATCTCCACCGTGCTGTATCCCCTTATCATCTCTTATCACCCGCCAACGTCGTTTCAAGCACAGCAAATATCATCTTCTTTTTTTTCCGATTAAAATCACCAAACCCAATTAAATTAAAATAAAAAAAAAAATAAAAAAAATTGTATTATCCCCTTCTTCTTCTTCGTCGTCTTCGTCTTGGATTCTCATGATTCATGTCGTTTAAATTTCTGGCGATCTCAGAATCCCATCATCCTCCGGGAATCTGACATTTTTTTTTTCTCATCCGAATTGGATTAAAAAAAAAAAAAAAACCCGCACCGCCATGGATGAGACTTATTCTGATCTGTTGCATTTCTTCAAGAACCCTTCGTTTACAGAAACATTCGTCGACATCTTGCTATGTGCAGTCCCGATTTGGCTCGCTGTTATGATCGGTTTATTGATCGGATGGTCTTGGCGTCCTAGATGGACCGGATTGATCTATTTAGGGTTTCGTTCTAAGCTTCGGTTTCTATGGACTGCACCTCCTGGTTTTGGTGCTCGTCGTCTTTGGCTTGCTTTCACCGCTCTCTCTGCTTTCTCCGTTTGTCGCACCATCTGGTCTAGGAACGACAACAGAGCTAATAAATCCTCGGCTGGGTCAGCTTCCCATGTTGAAGAAACTGATGAATCAGGGTTAGTGTATATAATATTAGCTGGAGCAATCTAGATATACAAGTTTGGTTCTCTGTTTTAAAACGTAACGTTTGCTTTTTAATTTAGCTAGATTAAGGTATTTAGTTTGCATTATCTTTTAGTATAGCAATCACATTGCCTAAAGAAGTGATTTTTTTTTTTTTTTTTTTGTTATGGGTTAATTGATTTACTGATTTTGGTTATAACCTGAGGATATTTGTATTGCAGGGGTAGCAATAATACAACAACGGTGACAGAGGATATTGTGACAGAGAATGATTTAGAGCATCTGCTTCAGCTGCTTGAAGTTGGGAATGCAAATATGGAGTGGCAACCTATGATGGATAAGACTACTCCTAATATGAGCTACCAGGCTTGGCGTCATGAACCTGAGGTAATCTCACATTTTTAACTCTTGCTTTGTATCCGTTCTGTTATGGTACTGACTTAAACTATGTAGATCAAGGAAACAGCTAAGTCGTTGAGTAGTAGGCGCAAAATACTTTGTTGGAAAAATGAATCCTTTAGAGAAATTTGTTAGACATAATTAGATTATAGGTAATAATTTGTCTATCGACTGAGGTTTGTAATAGTATTCATTGTGTTTCCTTGTTTAGCCTTGGTTCCTTTTGGGCACTATGTTATGCATTGCTGCATTTACTCCTTTGTTTGGCGTTTTTGTGACTTTTCAATTGAAACTGTTTTCTTGCTCTATAGAATTGGGGAATTTTTAATTACTAGATGATAGAAACATTTTATCTGCTTGTGTTTTTAGCCTGAAAGGTTGTATTGTTTATCAGTCAGGTCCAGTTATTTATCGCAGTCAAACTGTGTTTGAGGATGCGACTCCAGATGTTGTTAGGGATTTCTTCTGGGATGATGAGTTTCGACCTAAATGGGATTTTATGCTTGCCAACTTCAAAACTTTGGAGGAGGACACTCAGACAGGAACAATGATTGTCCAATGGAGAAAAAAGGTCTCTGGACTTCTGATACTTTGGTCACCCAGTAAACAACTCCCAATTTAATAACTGTTCTCATTACTAATATCTTTTGCTTGCAGTTTCCTTTCTTCTGTAGTGACCGAGAGTATATCATTGGCCGGAGAATATGGGAGTCTGGAAAGAAGTACTATTGTGTGACGAAGGTAATGTTGATCGATTGTGTGTAGCATTTATCTTTGTAGGAGAAAGAACATCAAAGTTTAGCTTTGAGAATTCTTAATGCCTGGAGATAATTCCGGAAATGGGACCATTGTCTCTTAGTTTCCAGTTCTATCAAGTTTCATTAAATCATCACTATATCAGTGAAACAACAAGGGTCAATAAAAGAAAAATCCAACATCTGTTTCATTTAAACCTCGCATTAAGTTTTTATGGTGAAACAATGCTCAAAGCTCAGTACTAAGGCGCTTATCTTCTTTAATATTTCATGTAACATGCTTCTACTTCTCTGGGAGATGCATCTTATGGATATATCAGAGAAGATAAGCGCCTTATCTATATAATGCATAAGCATAAGGTTATCTTCTTTGTTAGGTTTATCCAGTACTAAAGGAAGCTCAAAGCTCAGAACTATACCTAACATTTGTTTGATATTGTAGGGAGTTCCTTATCCAGCTCTACCAAAGCGTGATAAGCCAAGGCGTGTTGAGCTTTATTTCTCGAGTTGGGTTATCAGAGCAGGTAAGCCTTTTGAAATGCTAGTCTTCTTTGTTAAGCTGGGATATAATTTGTTTTTTTGAGCAAATATAAAACAAATGCAGTTGAATCCCGAAAAGGAGATGGACAGCAAACAGCTTGTGAAGTATCCCTAGTCCACTATGAAGATATGGGAATCCCAAAAGATGTGGCAAAGTTAGGTGTCCGTCATGGCATGTGGGGAGCCGTCAAGAAGCTAAACTCTGGTTTACGAGCCTACCAGGCCGCCAGAAAATCAGGCTCACCTCTATCACATATCGCCCAAATGGCAAGGATCACAACAAAATTGAACATGGATTCTGCTGAATCATCTTCAAGAGATGAAGACAGAAGCAGAGCAGTGGACTATGCAAGGAGACAACGGGACCATTTGAGAATGGACTGGAAATGGGTTGTTGTAGGAGGTGTCGCATTGGCTTGCGGCCTTCACACAGGGGTCATTGGTAAGGCTTTACTCGCTGGAGCTGGCCAGAGACTGGCTCGTAGGTGAAAAATCTTGTCGTATTCTTATTATATCTTCCCTTGACAGAAAAGAGAAACAACATATACATATAGGGCCCTATACATATATAACCCGGGGAAATGTATTTTTCTTGCTACTCCTATGAGAAGGGCATGTGGTTTTGATGGTGAACCATGTAGAATAGTATCCTTGAACTTGTGGGTCTAAATTATTTGAGTCCTATCTTATTACAGAGGAGAGTGAGATGTGTATTTTATAAACTATATAAATCTACATAGCTTCCGAAAGCTTAAAATCTTTGCATGTGACGCACTTGGTATATTTCACTGATTGATCAACATTTAGCAAGATATCAAGACTTATCTCCCGCATCAATTCACAGCACAGTACACACAGTTATAACCCCTTATGGTTGCACGTGAAGTTCCTCATTCTGCAGATCTACAGAGGTTGTTTCTGGTGTTGTGGAGGATGCCAAATCATCACCAAATTCAGTGTCTGATTCATCTGATTCCCAGAGTTCATCATCTGAATCAAATCCAACATCTGTTTCAGATAGTGAACCCTTGGCCTGGATCTCACCCTCTTCTCACTCGTCTTTGTATGTATCTAGAAACACGTCATTCTCTTCTCCCTACAAGAAACAAAGAGTACAAGGGAATATAAGGCATCAAACCCAACACCCATGATGGAAATTCAAGAAAATAAAGAGATTATAGGCCAAACATATCATACATCTGTTTCTTCGGTCTTCTCATCAGAAGAATAAGCCATGTCAAGTTTGTCGTATAACGCTTCATCTCCCTTCTCTTTTACAAGTTCAACTTGTTCCTGACAGAACGGATTCAGGGTCTCGGGTTACCAAAACATTTCAGAACAAGAATATGCGTTTGTTGTTAAATAAGTAAATGATATATAGATAATTGAAACCATACAATTTCAGCTCTCAACTGCTCTGACTTCGCTTGTACCGCCTCAATGTGTTTAATAAGAGCCTGTTGAATAAAAAGTATCAAAATAAGGAAGCAAACTAAGTTTTAGTTCTTGACCTAATTGGTCACAAAAGTAAAAATCAATGATTAGTTTGCAGATTTTGAGATCAACAAACGTTGTTGCATAGTTTTTTTTATCACGAACCTCACGTTTTTGGAGCTCAACAGAACGTGCTAAAGCTTTCCTCTTTGTCAAGAGGTTTTTAGGCCTCATCATAGAAGGTCGCTTATAGTCTTTTCCTCTATATACAATTATGGCATAGCCTTTCGAAATCTTGTCAACAGAAACCAGGATACCTCCACTCTCGGCTTCAAGGGCCATTGCCACTTTCTTCGCACCCTCCAAAGTTTTAGCCTTTACAAGAATCTTGATCAGCTCCCGATATTTCCAGTGCAAGTGCATGTTCTCCACAGTCCCATCAAACACACCTCTTCGACCTGAAGTAATCAATTCGAGTTTCTCAGACGAGTCCATATCCCAAAGAACACAAGTCAAACATACTTAACTACACATCACATCGGATAAAGATGGTTTACCAAGAAGTAAGAAAGCTTTCATCCTCAATCCGAGCTTTTGGAACATAAATCTCTCTTCCTCAGTTATGCCCTCAAGGTCTGTTCTCTCCTCTGCTGGCTTCAGAGATTCCTCCACCTTAGCTAAAGCCCGTTCAGCTTTCAGCAACTTTTTCTCAGCCTAGAAAAGTTCATTTAAAATTTAATAATCAATTTAATTCCAGGACAAATCTCTTTACTCAGTATGTGAAACATAACTTGACAGGTAGGAAGTACAGGGTCAAGTCAGGAACTCACAAAAGCAAGTTTCCTTTCCAACTTCATGACAAGTTTTGCAGATCTCATTTTCTCAACCTCTTGTTTCATTTCCTCCACATGATCATCGTTATCCAGATTCTTTCCCCACTTACCAGTTGCATCAAGAGTTTCTCCAAGAGTGCCGGCAGAAACAAGGTTTTGATTAACTTTAGTACTGGGGACAACCAGAGCCGATGGTGCTCTTATTCGTGCCTGTTCCTCTTCGTCTTGCAAAGTCCTAGCAAGGTTTTGATTAGCTTTATTAGATGGGACAACCAGAGCCAATGATGCTCTTAGACGTGCTTGTTCCTCTTCGTCTTGCAGAGTCCTTGCAAGCCTCTCCTTCTCCATTAATGCTTCAGCTACATCTAGTGACAAAAAATTCTTTCCTCTGTAGAAAACCAAGAAGTCTTTGTTCCTAGAGAGTAGCATACCTCCCGTCAATCTCTGCAGTCACTTACCAAGATCATGATATCAAACAGTTAGCATCAAATATGGGCACCTTCTAATTTGTTTTAAAAACATCTACATCAATATAATAACAATTACATGTCATTCGGTTCTGAATCCTTATTACCTTGATGTCCTCAGCCATTCTCTCACTGGTGGTCAGTTGTACACCACGTTTGAGGGCAACCTTGGCAATCAAACTCTTTTGCCATAACTTAACCATGGCTGTTGCCAACCCTTGCATCTGTCTACTTCGACCTGTACATCAAAAGAAATTCTCACTCTTCAAAGACTTTATTAGGCTCTACAAAAATTCATAAAGGAAATCCAAATACCTAAAGCAAAGTGTGGAGGTAGAACTGTAGCAAGTCTTCTTAAAGCGGTTGCCTCCTTTGTTCCCAAAGTTGATCTGACTCCATAAGGAAGTGCTCTGAAAGGAGGTTCGTAACCAGGAACGATCCCTGGAAGCAAATCAGCATCAACAGGTAAAGGATAACCTCCTTGCCAGTCTGTGTACCGAGGACCAAGACCCTCTAACAGTTCATTTATTTCATCTTCATATTCTACTTCCTGTTGGGATGTTCCGACATTATTTACCACAATGGTTGTCTCCTTCTCTAGCTGCTGAGGAAGATGCACTTGTTGAACACTATGATCAACTGTACTTGTACTTCTAGGTAACGAAGACGGTGATGCCTCTGTTCGTCTGTATATTTGCTTGTTCAGGTTCCCTGATGCATGCCTGTTGCTGCCACCTTTGTAGTTGTACAAGGCCATAGAAGTCCCTGACCTCCAAATCACCAAACCGCCAGTTTTTTTCTGTTACAGTGAAGACATAATTAGTATTACACTAGACCACGAATAAAAAAGGACATAAGAAACAAAGTACTACTTCTCAATTCCTATTACTTCTGAATTTAAAAACTCCATATATCATTATACAATAATTGGGGATCATAAGAATAAAAACCTCTACTATCTCATGCATCCTTCTCATGTTAAGTGCACTTGATCCTTCAATCTTGAGTCTCACAATCTCTGAGCTCTTCCACTTATCCTGAATTGCATCTATCACAGACTGAGTAACACCTGCACCCGTAACTCTCATCCTGCTCTTTGTTCGAAACATCACATTTCTCAATCGGGTCATCTCTGATTCCGAAAGAGTCATCTCCGCCAAAGAGTATCTACTCACCTTCTTAGCTGTCCACTCTCCATTTACCAACTCCTTCACATCCTTAGAACTCACCTTCTCCCAAGGAAACCTAACTTCATCATTGCCTTTAAATACACCAAACGGTGATCCCTCAGAGAATCCACCTCTTTCTTCTTCTTCTTCTTCAACATATAATCCATCCTCCACTGACCTTTTCTCAATCCTTCTCTCTTGTTCAACTTCCTTATCCTGAAACTGATCATCATCTACAAATCCATACTCTTTCAATCTCTCCACAATCTTCTCCATTGTACTACTACTACCCCCACCACCACCAACATCACTACTTGAACTACTATTCTCACCACTCATAAGACCTAAATCCGCAAACCTCTCTTCTTTTCTACGATTCAACACAACCTTTGAAGGTCTAAATTGATTCTGCTTCTGTGTTCTACTCCAATTCTCATTCCTACTACCTTCACACGATAATCGTCTAACCTTTTTCATAAAAGAGAAACCAAATCTCCTCGAAGTAGCACTGTTATAAGACCTGAGTGAAATCGATGAACTGGTTCCATAGAAATTGCAGAAGGAGCTTCCCAACGAATCGAAAATTTTCGCCGAAGCAGTCGTCGTCGTCGTCGTTACAGTTGTTGGGCAAAAATGGCGACTTGAACTTATCGCCATTTCTGACACAAAACACTCTCAACTGGGTGATCAAAAGAAATACGATTCCGCAAAGATACAACAAACAAAAAAAGTCTTGAGCTTTGATTCCTTGAGCTAACGAAAGCTCTGAGCCTGTGTTATCCATGGCGGGGAAAGACTGTTCGAGATAATTAGAGGGTTGTTTGGATACTCCGTTTATCTTAACCAGACCAAGAATAAAAGTATCTTTTAACAAACATGGCCCAAAAAAAGGTGCAGAATAGAAAGTTACAAACGAGAGTGGCTAACATGCGCATCGTGTCAGAAATGCAGAGAGTTCAGTAACGTACGCCTTATGACTGGATCTATATTTTATCAGTCGAAACAAAGAGATAAAAGTAGAAATTTCTTTGTCTTTGTATGATAAATTCTTGCGGGTGCTTCTCTCTCTTTGCCCTTACGATCTCTTGGCTCCTGTCATCTATGTGATATCATAGTTTGGTTTCAAGGTTTGATTTTTCGCTTGACACTAAGTTTCTTTTTTTGCAAAAATTTCGCCTTTTTGCTCTTCTTGTTGTTGAATATTTCGTTATGTGTGCAAAGGTTGGTTTTGATTTGGCATATATGGGTTTTTGCTTCATGATTTTTGAAAATTAGAGGGAAAAATTCAAACTTTTTGATATTGACGATGTTGGGTTTCACTGTAAATGAGGAATGGTAGAGAGTAGCATCGAAGGGTGTGTGTGTTTCATTTACTGTTGTAACGTTTTTTTTCTTTCTGAATTGGCATTTATACCTCCTCCGCCTAGTTGTTTTCATCAGTCGAAAAGAGATTTCTTTTGAGTTTTTGAGATCAGACTGTTACATATGTTTCTGTACCTAGTTCGTCGTGTTGGAACCTTGGATAAATGTCTATTTCTATGGAAGGTTTAGGTGTGGTTTGCTTTGAGAAGGGAGAAAGGAATCTTCTTGTATCTCGTTAGGATTTCTGAAATTATTGATCTCTAGCCTTGTTGCTGCAGTTTTAGTGCTATTTTTCTTTTCTTTTTGAGTACTTTGCTTTTAATTTTGTCTCTTGGTTGATTTCTCTGCTCTGATGTAGAATTGAGTGAGCTGATCAGTTAACTCTTAGCAGCTCTAAGCTCTTCTTATTCAGGTACCATATAAGGTTAAATGCTCTAAGTACTTGAACCTATATAGCCATCATAAAATTTGGTTACTTCGGTTGATTTAAACGTTATGTTTTCTTTATGATCTGCGTTTTTACTGCTTTGTAATCTTTATTGAGAGTTTGATGGCTATCATTTACACTTTAGGACTCATTTTGGGTTGCGGTTTTTAATGAATAGTATGTGACCCTATTCTACTTGTGTCTGTGTCTTGTGATATGATTCCTCTTTGAACCTATTAATCTCCTGTGGTTCCTCAGGTGACAGTTGAACCGGATGTTTTCTGAAGTAGAAATATCTCGGGACGTGGCTATATGTGCCGAACACTTGAATGGCCAATCGCCTCACCAACAGATCCTATACAAACTTCTCCAAGATCTAATACACGAGAAAGCATGCAGGGAACACGGATTCTATCTCGGCATCACCGCTCTAAAAAGCATCGGTGACAAGAAGAACAACAACGAAGACAATCATCAAGCACGCACCCTCACATTCCCGGTCTCCTTCACATGCCGCACATTCTTGCCTGCAAGAGGAGATGTCTTGCAAGGGATTGTAAAACAAGTTTTGTGGAATGGAGTTTTCATCAGGTCAGGACCACTTAGATACGCATACCTCTCGCTCTTGAAAATGCCGGATTACCATTATGTCCACTCGCAGTCTGACAACGAGAAACCGTATTTTCAAAAAGATGATCTCTCCAAGATCGCTGTTGGAGTTGTTGTGCGGTTCGTGGTGTTGGCTGTGCGGTTTAAGGAGAGACCACACAAGAGAAGAAACGACTATTATGTTCTCGCGACTTTGGAAGGCTACAGGAAAGTTGGTCCCATCTCTCTTACAGGTTCGGATGAGCCGTACATGTAATTTGTTGTATTACTCCTTAAGTTGAAATCTTTAGATACTTTTTGGTCCTAGGTTAATCTCAGTTTCACTAGGTTTTTTTTTAATTGTTCTTCCGTATAGGTGAATGAACCCATCTGTTTCTCAAGATAATGTTATAGTCACATGTATGCTTGTGTTGTAATAATACTCATTGATTCTACTGTTAGCTATCAAATTAAAATCAGATATGATTAGCTGTTAAAGACATACCCGAGGAGATTCACCTCAAAGTGTATCACTAAGCCAAACAGAAACAGAACTGGTCCATAAATTTCCAACAGAGTATATGATCAATTTGGTTGAAGCTAAACCAGATCGACAAGAAATATCTCTAAACCGAACCCATCTTGGTTACACTTACATGTACATGTTGAATTGCGTTGGTGGTATCTTCAAACAGCATCAAACTCATTGAAAAAGATGATCCTCATCCAAACTTCTCTTAAGCACCAAACCATCTCCAACACCTTAAGAATAAGGGAACATACAGTATTTGTATTCGTCATCACCATGGAGACATCTTCCATCTCCGAATTCATCAGCAGACTCTGGATGCTCTTCTGTGGTCTCGTAAAGCCCATCGAACAAACTCTCAACATCTATGAATTGATTGACAACTAGCTGCTCTGGTTTGGTGTATCCATCATCCAAGGTTTCCTGTAGCCATGATCTGATCCTGTTCTTTAGCGATCTTGTTGAAATGATCTATAGGTAAAGAATCTGATATTGCAGAATTGGACTGAAGATTTTGGGTTTCGTGTGGAACAAAATCCTCCTTCTTGATGTCTTTATTCTTCACGTCATCTTGATGATCTCTCTGATTCACAGAGTCCACACGATCACGCAGTTCCTTCAGGTTTCTCAACATTTTAGACATGGAGTCGATCACACCCCTCAACTCCTCTGGATTCTCTGATTTAGCAAGATCCTCGTCTTCCCACCATAACCCCCCTAACCCTCCAAGATTATCTTCTTCAAGAAGAGAGCGCTGATCGTTGAGAAAAGTAGCAACAACACCATCAACGGAGGAGTGACCGAAGGAGTAGAAAGAGGCGTGAGAGTTGGATGAACAAGGATTCGTCAAGATCGCCATTTGTGCACCGGAGAGAAGACAAAGCTTAGAGGCTTTACGGTAAAGACCAGTACGGCGTTTGGAGAAAGCAACGGCTCGTGACTCTTTCTTCTTAATCTTCTTCATCGGGATTTTCTTCTTCTTGCCTCCCATTATGTTTTCTACAGTTTCACAGATATTTTGATTATGTGACACATCACATGCACACACTCGCGCGCTCTATTTATAGAGGGTATGTAACAAGAAACCCTGAAACAAAAAGGTTTGTTTTTTTCTTTTAGTTTCCTCTTGAGACGATCTAAGAACTAAGAAAATATAATACACTAGATTAGGACCCGCCCGATGTGCGAGTTTAAATTATTAAAATTAAATTAAATTTATCGAAGAATATAAAGAAAATATTTTTAGTAAGTAAATAGATACACCGAGGTATCCAATGTGATATTTGATGTAAAAGATGCGACTCTACGGTTGAAACTATTAATCACGTTTTTATTTTGAATGTCCTTGTTCGTGTGAAGTTTGGGATTTATCTCTGACTTCGGTCTTGTAAAACAGTTTACCATATGAGTCAGTGTACTCGAATTTGGATTTTGTTTTTTGAAGGGACGCCTCTCAACAGGGTGATCCTGATCAACTTATTCAATTACCATGGATTTTATGGGCAATCTAAAAGGCCATAAAAAAAAATCAAGGTTAGGAGATAGAGGCGAATGATATAATTACTCAGACTTTGGGCGATAATTTAGCCTGGGAATATGCGCTCTATTTTACGACAGTCATGTCAGCTCCATCTTCGTATTCAGTTGTCCAGGTTTCTTCACCTCGTTGTCAGATTGATGGTTCTTGGAAAGCAACCAATGTGCATTCATGATTGGGCTGGTGGTGTTGCATTGGTGAGGAGCGAACCTTGTTGTTGGGGGCCAAGTGTCTAAAACAGAGCCCCTCCTCCTGCATTCGGAGTTAAAAACGTTTTTGTGGGCGTGAAGTTTGAGATTTATCTCTGACTCCGGTCTTGTAAGAGAGTTTATCATATGAGTCGGTGTACTCGAATTTGGATTTTGTTTCTTGGAGGGACGCCTTTCAACAGGGTGATCCTGATCAACTTCTTCAATTACCATGGATTTTATGGGCAATCTAGAAGGCCATAAAAAAAAAATCAAGGTTAAGAAATAGAGGCGAATGATATAATTACTTAGACTTTGGGCAATAATTTAGCCTGGGAATAGGCGCTCACTTTTACGACAGTCATGTCAGCTCCATTTTCGTATTCATATGTCCAGGTTTCTTCACCTCGTTGTCATATTGATGGTTCTTGGAAAGCAACCAATGTGCATTCATGATTGGGCTGGTGGTGTTCTGTTGGTGAGGAGCGAACCTTGTTGTTGGGAGCCAAGTGTCTAAAATAGAGCCCCTCCTCCTGCATTCGAGTTAAAAACGTTGTTGTGGGCCATTGAGCGGATACGTGTTGAAGGGATCGCTTGTCAACATTTTGAGACTGATTGTGTTGAGTTACTCACTATGGTGCAATCTTCTCAATATTGGCCGTCCTTCTCCAACTTGCTCGATGAGTTTAACTTGCTGGAGTCTTTCCCCCTATTCTCTATCTCTTGGATCCCGCATGCGTCAAATACGAAGGCGAATTGTCTTGCACGTGCTTCGTGTTCTCTTATCTCTGAAGTTTCTTTTGTAAATCTTTTTCCTCCGGTTTTGGCAGCTAACCGAAAAATTTTCTTATAATTGTTTGATTGAAGAAAAAACAGTAAATAGATACACTTTTAGTTAAAGAAAATAGATATAGATGAGTTCAAAATTATTAAAATAAAATTAAATTTAACAAAGAACATATATTTAGTTCTTTTCGTAAGTAAAAACAATATATAAAAGTAAAGATACAAACTTTTAGTTATAGATAATAGTTTTTTTTTTTTTTGCTATAATACAGTAATGTATATCCATTTACGAATCTACTATCTACATCACCACTAAAAGTGTATTTGTACACACAAATATATTTTACTGTTAAAATATATTCTTTAGTCTTTACTACTACCAACAAATTGTCTTTATGAACACTTTAAAGATATTATATGTCTCTTTAATTTAACATTTATGTAGTTAAAAAACGCATATGTTAATCTTACATACTCCTATCTTATATATTACAATAGCAGTTTTTTTGAATAAATTATTTGATCAGTGAAAAAATATGAGACAATCTATTTTTTTTTTATGTTTTTTTTTCAACAATATTTTTCTTTTTGTAAAGGTGAGTATTTACATTTTTTTAGAAGCAGTGGTTAATTGTATAATTTTCGCAATCATTTTTTTCTTATACAAAATTAATATTTTTTTGTAAAATTAGCAACTTAAAAATTAAAATAAGTAAACAATATTATAATTTCGAATTTTATGATATATATATATACATATATAATTTCTTTATAATGATTTTTTCTATATTTTAAAACTGTTTAAATATTTTAAATAAAATTAGGTTTGTTTTTTTCTTATATAAAAATTAATTTTTTTCTTGTAAAATTAGAAACTTAAAAATAAAATAAGCAAAAAATATTATAATTTCGAATTTTATGATATATATATCTATATATAATTTCTTTATAATTATTTTTATTTATTCTAAATTTTAAAACTGTTTAAATATTTTAAATACAGTTAGGTTTTTTTTCTCTATTCTACTTTTATATAAAACTTTTTTATGGTAGGTTTTGAATTTTACATTTTTATTTTTTATAATTTTAATAAATTTAAAATTGACATGTGTAAATATCTGAATTATACAACAGACACATGTCAAGATCTCGTTAATTAGTAATTTTGACATCGAACTTTATATAATAAGATACTATTATTATACACATAGACTAGAGTTTACGATTTGCACAAATCAACACATCGTTCAAACGAAGATTAAATGAGAAAAATATGTCCAATCAACCATTCAGATTCATGTTCAAACCATTATAAAACAGCGCAAACTGTAACCAAACGTGCACACCAATCCGATTTATTTATTTTTTTTTTTTTATGTTCCAAGAGACTTAATTAGTGAACTAGGAGGTAACAAACATTTTTAAATAAAAAAAAGTTTCATGCATTACTTAGTAGTATCCTCACAAAACTTGATCTGAATCTTGCAACTGGACGGTCTAGGAACCATAAGCAGATCGTTGGTGATTCGAGATTTATCCTTGTCGTTAATTGCATAAGCACGAACTTTGACACGCTCAAGACATGGGAGCTTCTCAAGGAAACGTTTCATTTGCTCTAGCTCTCCTATTGTTCTTCCATACTCGGTTATCTTCAATACTTTCACAGGACATGACAACCCATATTCTTGTTCATATTCGTTGGCATACAGTGGACCCTGAAACAAGAGGGGAGGAGATTAGAGATTTATTTTTTGAGTTTGTCCAATAAAGCTTCCGGGGTTTTGGTTATATATACCTTGATGACGAGAGTCTGTAGATTTGGAGATTTATTTAGAATTATTGGCAGAAGTTTCCAATGACAGTGACGTTCATCAACTGTAATAGATAAACGAGACAGCTTGCTGAACACTGGGATTGCCTCACGGAACTCATAAAATGCCTGAAACAAAAACAAAAACATAAACCTCAATGTTGTTATTGTGCATAAATCTTACAGAGAAAGACAAAAAGGGTGGGGGAGATCGATCATTGCTTTACCTGACAAGTGTCCCTCCTAGATGACAACTCCAAGACCTCAACATTTCTTAACCCCTTAATGAGATTTGTTGGATTGCTACCAGGATATACATCAAGAGTAAGCTTAGCTTCGACAAGGGACTCGAGATTCACAAACGGATATTGTTCTGGAACTAAATCAGAGTAATCTAAGTAGGCAAGGCTGGGCGTGTATCGAATGTCATGTCCCAAAGGTCAACGTAGTGAACAGGAAACTTAACGGTAAGTTTCTTAAGGGTCGGAGAGCACACGTTCCGACAGAATTCTACACGTTGCCAGTTCCCACCAGGAATGGTTAATTCCTCAAGCGCAGGGCAAGCAGAAAGAAGATTTCCCAAAACGCAATAACCACTATTGTGGAAGTTAATCGACTTAAGAGCAGTGTTCAAGAAAGCGGTCTAGACGGCCGTCTAGGCGCTAGGCGCTCAGCAGACGCCTAGATGGCCGCCTGAACCGCTTAAAATTACATTAATTTAATTTTAATATATATTTTTGATTTTTAACTATATATATTTAAATTATTAAGTTTTATATCTGTATATGTAATTATAAATGCTTATATGTTGTTAATATAACTTAAATAAATGTATTTTTCTTATTTTTGTTTATAATTTATAACTTTTTAATACTTTTCTAACATATATTTATACATAATTTTATATATATAATGTTTTATGTTGTAAACGCCTAACCCGCCTAAAAACGTCTAGTCCCCGATTAGGCGTTCTAGGCGCTGAGTCACCGCCCAAATACCGCCTAGCGCTTTCTTGAACACTGCTTAAGAGAGAGAGAGTCTTAACTGATGGAAGAGAAACATCATCAGGAAGCACATCATCAAACCCTATTGCGAGTTTCAGCGCAACCAATGTCTTGCAAGTGAAGATCACCACAAGCACTAAAACGACATCGTAATCTGGGATTATGTCTATCTCAAGATCTAAGACACCATATTTCAGCACGTCAACCATCCAGCCGGTGACATGACCCGTGTCGATACTCTCACGGCATTTTATTGAGATTTTTCTGAAGGGAAAATTGCCTGATACGGCAATACTCTATCCACAAAATCGATGAATCTTTTCCCACAGCCCAACTCGTGATCATCAAAATAAAGATTTGGTCTGAAAGCAAACAGATTACGCCACCGCTTTGAGAGGACAGATGTTGAGATAGCCTCATTGAACGGAAGGAAAGATAGAATGTGGCATATAATATCATCTGAGTGCCCATTGATCCTATCCATCCCTTTCGCCAAACCCTAAATAAACAAGAGTAGGCTTAGTTTCAGGCGTGATCAATCTGAATAGTTAGATCTCCAAGCATCAACCACTAAAGTAATAACTTGAATCAAACTGAAAAGACATAACTTCCATCAGAAAAAAAGAAGAGAATGAAACTTGGACAAACCCACCAGCTAGCAGCTAAAAGCTAAAATCAATGCAGAATATATTTAAGATTTAACCTTTCATCAGTAAATTTTATTTTATGTGGATAATAATGATATATTTGGTAAATAATATATTTGTAAATCTATAATTATACTATTTTCCATTTTTATAACAAAATGGAAATGTTCCTGAAAATTTTAGGGACATTTGCAAAGGTTGGGTTTATTTCTACAATGCTTTCGTTTCAAAATATTAAAAAAAAATCTAGGGTTGATCTCTACAAGCATGTGTATTATTAATGTCGTGGTCTATTGCCGAATAGGTTTCGGAGGAATTTTTTTTTTATTGCCAAATAAATAAAAACATTTAGTACCGGATGGTAAGTGTTTCTTTTTTATGTTGAATATGTGTACTATACGAATTTGGTTTCTTTTCCGTATATCTGAAACAAAACTCCTTAGTATTAAACCTTTTTGAGATGCCCGTGAGAGTGCACCGTCAATCATTTTAGTCTATAAGTTAGATTCTTTGTGTGGTCAACGTGGAGGAGGCAATCAGAGTGAAGTTCAAGACGTATCAAATCAGAGCTCCTCGTGCAGATGAAGGTAAAAAGGTTAACAAAAATAAAGAAACCTCAACAGAAACCTGACATCTCTCTTGTAAAGGTATAGAGGATTAAAACCACAAACTTCTGTTTGGAAAACGCCAAGCAAACGCTTTACTATTTATTTTTATCAAACTCTCAGATGGTTACAAGAATAAATCTAAGCACTTTTCTCTTCTCTATCTAAACTCTCACCAGTAGAGATTTAAGAGAATAACCCAACACTCACCTTCTTAGCTTTCTTTGATCAGCCTTGAAATTACGATCTCCTGCCAAAAGTTTTTTCAAATGTTTTCTTTGATCAGCCTTGAAATTACGATCTCCTGCCAAAAGTTTTTTCAAATGTTAAAAAACTACCACCGATAACCCAAGATCGATCCTTTCTATTCGATCTCACTAAACCCTAACAAAAAATCTTCAAATCTTCATTTAAGGTAGTTACTTGTTTGCCAAGAACTCCCTTTCCTTATCCACCGAAAATAATATTCCGGATACTGCTTTATCTTCTTATCCACCAATATCGGATCCGCCACCCTCAGCTCTCTCTCTCTCTCTCTCTCTCTCTCTCTCTCTCTCTCTCTCTCTCTCTCTCTCTCTCTCTCTCTCTCTCTCTCTCTCTCTCTCTCTCTCTCTCTCTCTCTCTCTCTCTCTCTCTCTCTCTCTCTCTCTCTCTCTCTCTCTCTCTCTCTCTCTCTCTCTCTCTCTCTCTCTCTCTCTCTCTCTCTCTCTCTCTCTCTCTCTCTCTCTCTCTCTCTCTCTTAGGACAAAGTCAAGCCTAAAACTCAGAGAAATCTTCGCAACCGGAGTTGTTCTCTGAGGCTATAATGACTGTTGTTTTTCTGGACTGCATACAAAAATGATTTTCCCGGTATGGCTCATGTGATCACCTTGGCGTTTGAACACATCGTATGACACGGAAAAAGATTCATATATGTCTCTAAGGACTTTGTGTTTAACTAGTTTAGTCGATGTTTAAAGTAACTCAAAGACGCATGATAAGTAACGTATAGTTTGGTTTGTCCTACTGTTTATTTTTAAATTCCATTTCGTTTGTTTTCTAACTTTTTTCTTTTTTTTTGGTCAAAAGTGATCTCATGATCATGTTTAATTTGGGTTGTCTAGATCGAATGCTATGTAGTTTTAAAGTTCGTATATTGAGGATGAGGCCATTGATTGCATCCTTAGGCGAGCACAATTTTGAGTGTTTTTACGTGATTTTTATTAATTCGTCTACATAGTCTTTCATTGGTTTTTAGAATATGGCTCTTGTATCTCTTATTGTAGCTTAGGACGACACCCGTGTTTTGAAAAATGAATAACTCGAAGCTTTATATTTGATTTGGCATTTCTCCTGTCAGTTTAAATCATATACAACAAAGTAAATGATATGAGGCATGATTATCCCAATAGAGCTTACTTGTAATAGTTTGGACCAATCGTTTTTACATATCAGTTTACAGGTACAATACGCGCGTGTGTAGAAAGTCTTTTGATATTTATACAATTACTCTCAAAACCATTGATAACAATTTTGAGAAAATCATATTTTTAATGTTCAAAGTGTCACTCAGTAGGATTTTAAACCTCAAGATTTTTTTACTAATATTATAAACCACCAAAATGCATTTACTAACACTTTTAATCTTAAAATTAACTTTCATATTTGCATCCCCATAAAATATGACAGAGCAGCAACGTCCGTCAGTATTAAATAGTTAAACTATATTAGTTTGATTTAAATAATTTTTAATTTAATTTTAATTGATTTAATTATAGTTTTATTATATATTACGATTAATAAAAGAAACAAAAAAGAACTTCATCTTCTTGGTCTATTCACCGTCCGACCATAAAACTCTCGTCCAATTTTAATCTCAGCTGCATCATGGTTACTTCTTACTTACGCCATTGATAAAAACCTCTGAAAATAGAGACTGAAACAAAAGAGAAAAAGAATTGAAGCAAAAAAATGAAGAATCAAAGATAAGGTATTCATGATAAAACATTTGAGAAATGTGAAATTAAAAAAGAGAACATATCTTGGTGTTTAGTGAGAAATCAATCGGTTTAAATAAGAATCTAGTGAAGATGCATCTATGAAAATGATTAGTATGAAAATTAATGTGGTAGAAGTTTTGTCTACGAGGAAGATTGACGGAAACAATGAAATGAATAAATTTTTTTGAAAAATTGTGGTAGGACGGTTATATATCGGATCAAAGAAGATGAAGTTTTTTAATATTATATTTTTCTTTCTTTTTATATAAAAAATAAAATTTAAAGTAAACCAACATAATAAACTATTTCGCGTTGACGGATATTACTGTTCCGTCATCTTTTATGGCCGTGTAAA
This sequence comes from Camelina laxa, assembly GCA_024034495.1. NCBI lineage: Eukaryota > Viridiplantae > Streptophyta > Magnoliopsida > Brassicales > Brassicaceae > Camelina > Camelina laxa. The sequence continues at coordinate 21,584,466 of CM043880.1, read as the reverse complement.
CAAGAAATTTAGTTTTAAGCTTTAGAGTGTTAGTAAAAATATTTTAAAAGTTTGTAATGTTCGTGAAATTTTCTCGAGGTTTAAAGTGCTACTGAGTGACACTTTAAAAGTTTAAAATGTAATTTCTCTAATAATTTTTGCAATCTTATGATATTTTTTTGTCAATTATTATATTAGTTCACTTACTTTAATTTAGGGATGTTTAATATGTACAGTATAAACAAAAACTAAATATTATCAACAACATAAAGCAAACTAGTTCGATTGAACCAAATCAGAAATTTTTTATTTCTTCTGCACATGCATATTGGCTTCTTATTGGGATATATAGGGTTATATAAGCTTAGAAATCTCGATTAAACTTTTTGATTTTTTTTAGTTATATATATTATATTGAATACAATCTAACATTTTTTATTTCTTAGATTTTAATAAGATGTCACTGCATCGATGTACAATACAAAAAATATTTAATAAATTAAATATAATATTTATTTTTTAAAAATATAAGCAATGTTGTAAAAAATATATCTGTCATTATTAAACTATTTAGGAATGCAAATAATTTAATCTAGTTTATAAATTAAATTACATGTCATAATTGTTCTAAACAGTTTGTTAATGTTTCCTAAAATTTCTAAAACAATAGATGGAATCTGTTAAATAAGTTTATTAAATAATTCCGAAAATATCGTTTTATTATTTTAGAAACCAATATAAACTTTTTTGTTAGTTATTAAATTAATTAAAATAAAATGATATACTTTGTAATAATATGTCACATGATAGTAGAGTTGAATTTCTAACAACATTGCTTAAATAAGTATATAGAGATACTAGTGGTTCTGTAACATCCGCGAACCAATCTCTTCGGTTTGGGATGGGTGTCGATCGACACAAATAAGGGTTTCGGTCGATACCATGAATTCCTGGTTCACTCGGTCGAATTTTAGAAGTTTGGTTTAGAAAAAACCCTAAACCGTGATATTTAAGGATGGAAGTCAACTTAGGGCTTTGGTCAGCCTTTTTTGTCGTTTCCAGAGAGAAAAGAAAGAAGGAGAAGTTTCTCCAATGAGTTTTGGAGAGTTTTATGTCTTTTCGTGAGAGATCCTTCCTGTGGAGTGGTGATCTGAGGCTAGGAATGTGTTGGAGGCATGTTGTGGTGTTGTTTTCGTTCTTCTAGAGTCAGAATCTTCTTGTTAAAGGTGAGTGCATGACCATGGCTGATCTAAGCTTGAGATTCTCTGTTTTGGTGTTCTATGAGTTATGTGATTGGGTCGGGTCGTTTCAGTTTGGTATCAGAGTCCTTACGGTTCTAGGTATGGCTTCATTGTGCTTTGCGTTGTTGATGCTGTGGATTGCATGCTTTGAGTGATTATGTGATTTAATCAATTGCATGGGATCCTAGAACATCCTCTTCGAGCCTTCAATGAGATTCAACAGTACGATGTGTATTTTTGTGTGTGGTTTGAATTGTGTGTTTAGCCTTCTGTCTTTGGTAGTGCAGATGATTAAAGGTGGTGTTGTTGCTGGTTGTGGACGTGGTCGTGGTTGTGGACACGGTCGTGATCGTGGTTGTGGACGTGGTCGTGGTCGTGGACGCAATTGTAGTCGTGGTAGGGGCAGAGGCCCAGTTGTTAATGAGACTGTGGATCAGAGTGTGACGACTGAGGACATCGGTGAGTCGCAGGCATTTCAGGAGGGGCCAGGGGGTATGGCCGGTAGTGGTACCAATGGGGCCGTTGGAGCGGGTGTGGGCAGTGTTGGTGCTGGGTTGGTGAAACGACCAACCTTTTTTTTTTTTTTTAATAAATAAATAATAAATATAATATATTAAAACAACTACAGCTAGTGGTCCCATACCCACTAGCCACCTAACCACAACACATTCAACAGCGGAAAGACATATTCAATATCCAATAATAACCCAATAATAAACCAATATTATAGCAAGGCAATGTCTCAATACCAGACAACAAGAAACAAGAAACCAGCAACCTAGCAATGCCAGACAACATCCAATTGAGTCCCTAGAACATCCTCCTCTTCATTGCCTTTGATTCCACGATCACACTTTGCCTTTACCTGCACCACAAACACAATTGAGATGCATGAGTATTTGATAAACACTCAGTGAGGCAATCCTCCCATCTACTGGGCTATACACGCAAGCAATAAGATCTCTACATGCCACAAACAACAATCAATAAAACAAACCAGGCAATATACGAAACATGCAACATCCATCGTAACTGAACAAGGGGTGTCGACCGACACCATATGGTGTCGATCGTCACTGGCTATCTGGTGTCGACCGACACCAACTGGTGTCGACCGACACCCTGCCCGACACTCCCGAAAACCCTAGTTTGTGTCGACCGACACCTCCTCATGGCATCGATCAACACTCGCCAAAGTCCCGAGCCGTCCTCGCGTTGGTGTCGACCGACACCCCAACTGGCGTCGACCGACACCGATACCGAGCAGCGATTTCCCTCGATCAGAAACTCCAAATCTCGCCTCCAATCTTCTCCAATCCGCTCCTTGCACTCCCAGAAGCCAAACCCAGCCCAGATAGCAACGAAAAAGCATAGAGAACTCAAGGAAACAACCACATAAGCACCAAATCACATAGAATCTAGAAATCTTAGCTTAGATAAGCCATGGTCATGCACTCACCTCTTTCAAGAAGATTCTGACCAACAAGAACGAATTCCCTCACTCCTAGCAAGCTTCTAACACCTTCCCAGCCTTAGATCTCCCAAGAACAGCAAGGAATCTCTCAAACTCTTCCCAAAAGCTCAAGAACACTCTCTCTTTGTGTTTTCTCTCAAAAACGGCGAATCCACAAAATAACACGACCCTAGGTCATTTTCTACCTCTTAAAAACTCGATTTAGGGATTTTCTAAACCAACCACACAAACCGGACAATTAAAATTGAACCGACCAAACCGGCCACAACTGGTGTCGATCGACACTCCCTCTGTGGTGTCGATCGACACCCTCACCAAAATTCCCAGAAAAGGTTTGCGGGTGTTACAATTCTCCCCCACCAATCTAGATTCGTCCTCGAATCTCGAACAACCATCAGTCAAGGACTCCCGTGCAACCGTCTCCACGGCCCGCACTCCTCCGACCGATCTACAGAAGGTCACCTCTAGGCGATAGACTCACGCTCCAGGCGTCATTTGCTCTTGACTTTTTGGACTTTCCTTTACTCATAGGCCTAAACCTTGAGTTTTTATTGGCTCCTCATCAGACCTAAGTCTGCATGCCAAATGTTGGCTCCTCATCAGGCCGAAGCCCGCATGCCATAATATATAAGGAAAAGTCCAAACTCGTCTCTCGGGTTGCCACCCTACAGCGCGCCCCCGGATCGTCATCCGAAGTCGATATACCAACCATTCTTCCGAGCCACAAAGTCTCTAAAAATGGCAGTACTAGGAGAACCTAAGTCCCCCAAGAGTCGCGAGCAAACGATTCTGAACACGTCCGAGTCCTATCCCTATCCAGGTTTCCTTCCCGTGGCTCGCGTAAAAACACCTCAATGTCCTACCAACCACATATTCCCTCCTGGAATACCTCATGACCACACAAGGATCATATACGCCACAAGGGCCGCCACCAAGGCCAAACAAAATGTCCTAAAGAGGACCGCCACCAAGACCAAACAAATGTCCTAAAGAGGACCGCCACCAAGGCCAAACAAATGTCCTAAAGAGGACCGCCACCAAGGCCAAACAAATGTCCTAAAGAGGACCGCCACCAAGGCACTCTGGCTAAACAGCCCGCCACAAAGGCCATCTATCCCGAAGGACAGTCACAAAGACCATCTGTCCCGAAGGACCATCACAAAGACACTCTGGCTAAACAGCCCGCCACAAAGGCCATCTGTCCCGAAGGACCGTCACAAAGACACTCTGGCTAAACAGCCCGCCACAAAGGCCAAACAAACGTCCTAAAAAGGACCGCCACCAAGGCCACACAAATGTCCTAAAGAGGACCGTCACAAAGACACTCTGGCTAAAAGCCCGTCACAAAGACCCCACAATGTCTAAAAAGACCGCCACACACGGGCACACTGACTCAAAAGTCCGCCACAAAGGCCACAAAAGCCCCTCCAAGGCTTCCCACCGCTAAAATGGACAAATTCTGACTCCCGCAAAACTTTCCATATTTAGCACTTTCCATCCTTGGAAAACTTCTATTTCAGGAAACTTTCTTCCAAAACCCCGCCTCACATAAACTTTGTACCCCGAACACCACCTCATCTTGTTACTGAGTCGCACAACCAACCACCCCAAGCGACCGAGTAACAAGAGAGATGGGCTGGAATACTCCATTCCCGCTCCAGCCACGGATACAGATGGGACCCGGCTAAACAAGCTCAAGTCGCGGCTTGCTTCTCATACCACTTCTTGAACCTTGCCTTCATCTTTGCCTCAGGCTCCCAAGTCTGCTCTTCAACACCATCACAGTCCCAAAGGACTCTCATCAAAGGAATCTTCTTCTTCCGAAGTTCCTTGATCCTCCTCTCGAGAACCCTCACTGGTCTCGCCTCCAAAGTCATGTTAGGCTGAAGATCCTCAGGAATCTTAGCCAACACCTCCTCTCCCTCACGGAGACACTTCCGCAACATAGACAGATGGAAAACCTTATGGAATGCACGCATCACCTCAGGTAACTCCAATCTATATGCCACTGGTCCAACCCGCTCAATCACTCTGAATGGACCCATATACCTCGGACTCAACTTAGTCTCTGACAATGACCTGTTCGGACCCCGCAACATGGCCATCTTGAGGTACACTCTGTCTCCTACCTGAAACTCAAGATCTCTCCTCCTCCTATCTGCATAACTCCTCTGCCTATCCTGAGCCTCCTTCATGTTCAGCTTGAGAACCCGAATCTTCTCTGAGGTCTCCTGAACAAAACTAGCACCAAACATGCTCCTCTCCCCCACCTGAGTCCAGCATAATGGTGTACGACATGGCCTCCCATACAAAGCCTCATAAGGAGCCATCTTAATACTTGCCTGATAGCTGTTGTTGTAAGCAAACTCTACCAGGTTCAGATGATCTGCCCAATGGCCACCCCAATCCAACACACACATCCTCAGCAAATCCTCCAGCGTCTGGATCGTCCTCTCTGACTGTCCATCAGTCTGGGATGATAAGCTGTACTCATATGCACCTTAGTGCCCATCTCTGCCTGAAATGCCTTCCAGAACACCGAAGTGAACTTAGAATCCCTATCAGACACAATGCTCGCTGGCACCCCATGCAACCTGACTATCTCCCTCACATACTTCTTAGCCAAGACCGCTGCTCCATCAGTCTTCTTAATGGCCAGAAAATGTGCTGACTTAGTCAACCGGTCCACAATGACCCAAATAGCATCAAAGGTCCGTGACACTGGCAATCCTACCACGAAATCCATAGTGATCATATCCCACTTCCACTCAGGAATGGGTAAACTCTTCAGTAACCCGCCCAGAACTGATGCTCAGCCTTCACTAGCTGACATACATCGCACCTCGAAACCCAACTAGCCACATCCTTCTTCATCCCGACCCAATGATAGTACCTCTTGAGGTCACGGTACATCTTGGTCGCTCCTGGATGAATGGATAACTTGCTCGCGTGAGCCTCTCTCAGAATCTCCTGTCTCAACTCCTCATCCTTGGGCACACACACACGACCGTGCACCAAGATAGTACCATTATCGAGACGATACTCGAACCCACATCCTTAGAGGCATTCACTAGCCCCAAATCCTTCTCCGAGCCAACCGCACTCTACTCGAAGATCTGCTCTATCTACTGCTTCCAAACCCAACGGTTCCTGTGAAACAGCACATAAGCTCAAAGCACTGATCTCCCCTACCAGAGACTCCATCTCCTGCTCCCGAGCCGAAGCTACCCTCTTCCGACTCAGAGCATCGCAACCGTATTAGCCTTACCAGATGATAGGCTATCTCCAAATCATAATCTACTCAGAAGGTCTGCTCTATCCGCCGCCTCTGTCTCAAATTCAGCTCAGGCTGAGTGAATATATACTTCAGGCTCTTATGATCTGTAAACACATGTACCTTTGCACCATAAAGATAAGATCTCCAAATCTTCAGGGCAAAAACTACAGCACCCATCTCCAAATCATGAGTGGGATAGTTGCCTTCATGCACCCGGCCGCGAAGCATAAGCAATCACCTTCCCATGCTGCATCGAACACAACCCAACCCAACTCTAGATGCATCTGTATAAACCACATAGGGTTCTCCCTGCTCAGGCAAAGCCAACACTGGCGCAGTAGTCAACATCTCCTTCAGTCTTGCAAAGCCTTCCTCACACTCTTCTGACCAGACAAAAGGAACATCCTTCCCTGTCAACTTAGTCATAGGACGTGCTCTGCTTGCAAACCTCTGCACAAATCTCCTGTAGTAACCTGCCAATCCAAGGAAACTCCGATCTCGTGGCATTCTGCGGTCTAGGCCAATCTCGATAGCCTGAATCTTCTCTGGATCTACTGAAACCCCTCAACAAAACAATGTGACCCAGAAAGCCCATCTCACGCTGCCAGAAACTACACTTGCTCAACTTGGCAAACAACTTCTGCTCCCGCAGCTTCTCCATAACTGCCCTCAAATGCACTGCATGCTCCTCAGACTCTTAGAATAAACCAGGATATCGTCGATGAAAATGATGACAGATACATCCAGAAACTCCTGAAACACACTGTTCATCAATCTCATAAACGCTGCTGGTGCGTTAGTCAACCCGAAAGGCATCACCACAAACTCATAATGCCCATACCTCGTCCTGAAAGCAGTCTTCCTCACATCTGCCTCATCTATCGGTATCGATGATAACCCGATGCCAGATCCACCTTGGAGAACCAAGTAGCACCCCTCAACTGATCCAACAACTCGTCAATCCTCGAGAGGGTACTTGTTCTTCACAGTGACCCGGTTCAAACCCCTGTAATCAATACACAACCGGAAACTCCCATCCTTTTTCTTGACAAACAACACCGGCGCTCCCCACGGTGACACACTTGGACGGATGAATCCCTTACTCAGCAAATCCTCTAGCTGCTTCTTCAGCTCTGCCATCTCTGCTGGAGCCATTATGTAAGGAGCCTTGGATAACGGTGTCGTCCCCGGTTCCAGTTCAATGGTAAAAGGATCCGACCGAGATGGTGGTAATCCCTGCAAAGACTGAAACACATCCTCAAACTCCTCCACTACTGGGATACCGCTAACCGTAGACTTCCCCACTGACTCGGCATAGATATAGTAACCAAATAAGCCTCACGGTCCTTCTCGATCATCTTCCCAGCCTGAATGGCCGAGATCACGAGACTCCCGAAGTCGGTCTAATACCCTGAAAAACCAACTTCCCTCCTGGACGCTCAAACTCCACTCTACCCCGATAGCAATCTAAATGCACCATATGCCGATGCATCCAATCCATCCCGAGAATAACATCATACAGCTCCACGGGACTGATAAGCAAATCCGCTGGCCATGACTCTCCTGCGATCTGAATATCAATTCCTCTAGCTCGTCCAATAACTCTCAGAACTTGCCTCCCGCAACTCTAACAACTCCTGTACGCTCTCCAGGATCCCCCGATCCCCGCACACTCTGCACACTCTGGAGTAATGAAGCTATGCGAAGCTCAGAATCAAACATAACGTGGGACTTAGACCCGCCCACCAACAAGGTCCCTACACAAACCTCATGTGTTGAGAACCTAACACTTTATCACAGGAACATAAAATCTGACCCTACTAAAAATTCACAAAGATTAAGTACCAGAAATTATACCTGTGATCGCCCCGGCACTGGTTTCACCAGTCTCCACTGTCGTGTAAACCCGAGGCCCCTGCTCAATCCGTGCCACCTGTTTTCCCCCAGGCTGCACCTGCTGCAACGCTGCCACTGCTACCGGCTGCAGCTTGGGACAAAAAGGCTTGATGTGCCCTGTCTCCCTACAATGATAACACACCCGAGGTCCTGCCGTCGGAACACTCCTCTTGGGACAACTAGCAACCCTGTGATCCCTGCTCCCACAACCGAAGCAACCCGCACCACTCGGCTTCTGCGTAGCCTCCCACTTCCTCTTGGTTCCCTGAGCATGCCTACCGCCCCTGCTAGAACCACCCTGCTGCTGAGCCTTACTAGGCTGAACTACTGGAGCTACCGCCACTGACTGTGCCCGGATATCCTCCTCAATCTCTGCTGCAGTCTCAACCAGCTCTGCACGCGTAGCATAACTCCTCCCTCTACAGTGAACTCTCAAGTCATCACGTAGAACCCTCAAGAACCTCCTGATCTGAGCCTCCTCAGGCTCCATAGCCCGACCTCCATAACAAAGAAGTCGACTGAACTCCAAGTCCAACTCCCGCACTGACCGTGTCCCCTGAGACAACTGAAGGAACTGCACCTCCAAACGATCCAATGCCTCTCTAGGAAAATACTTGCGGTTGAACTCCAAAACGAAGTCAGCCCAAGTCATCTCCCGCTGCACCCTCCTAGCAGCCACAGATCTCCACCACAACTCAGCATCACCACTCAAAAAGTAGACCCCTATGTCCACCCAAAACTCCTCAGGACATCTCAGAGTGTGGAAGTTACGTTCCACTCTCGTCCTCCACGCGTCCGCAGCAGTAGGATCTACACCTCCTGAAAACTGCTCAGTACGCAACCGACCCATCTCTGTCAACATGCTGAGATAACGAGCATGGACACCCGCATCCGCAGCCACTGGCTGCCGCTCCTCCGCCTCCACTGGTGGCACCACCTGAGCCTGAGCCGGTACCATTGGTGGTAACCGCTCTAACACCTGTGCTAGCAAAGCCGCAAGGTCAACACCAGGGACTCCACCCGCTGGGACCCCCACACCCGGGACCCTAGCATCACCGGCCACTGGAGCATCAACACCGCCCCCTCCTGCCACACTCACGGAATCCCCCGGAACACCCTGCGACTCGCCAACACCCTCAGCTGTCACACTCTGGTCCTCGGTCTCACTAACCACTGGAACTCTGCCCCTACCACGACCACGACCACGTCCGCGTCCACGACCTCGACCAGCCACAGCATCCTCTCTAACCATCTGCACTACCATGAACAGAAGGCTAAGCACACAATTCCTATTATAACACAGAAACATAAACTCACCGTGGAATCACACACTCGGCTCGAAGAGGATGTTCTAAGACTCCATGCCACACACAATTGACTAACTCACATAATCAACCAAGACATGCAATCCCAAACATCTACAACAGAAACCTAGCGAACCCAAACCTAGAACCGTAAGGGCTCTGATACCAAAATGAAACGACCAACCTTTTTTTTTTTTTTTAATAAATAAATAATAAATATAATATATTAAAACAACTACAGCTAGTGGTCCCATACCCACTAGCCACCTAACCACAACACATTCAACAGCGGAAAGACATATTCAATATCCAATAATAACCCAATAATAAACCAATATTATAGCAAGGCAATGTCTCAATACCAAACAACAAGAAACAAGAAACCAGCAACCTAGCAACGTTTCTAATGACTCAACTCTAGCACCCTAGCAATGCCAAACAACATCCAATTGAGTCCCTAGAACATCCTCCTCTTCATTGCCTTTGATTCCACGATCACACTTTGCCTTTACCTGCACCACAAACACAATTGAGATGCATGAGTATTTGATAAACACTCAGTGAGGCAATCCTCCCATCTACTGGGCTATACACGCAAGCAATAAGATCTCTACATGCCACAAACAACAATCAATAAAACAAACCAGGCAATATACGAAACATGCAACATCCATCGTAACTGAACAAGGGGTGTCGACCGACACCATATGGTGTCGATCGTCACTGGCTATCTGGTGTCGACCGACACCAACTGGTGTCGACCGACACCCTGCCCGACACTCCCGAAAACCCTAGTTTGTGTCGACCGACACCTCCTCATGGCATCGATCAACACTCGCCAAAGTCCCGAGCCGTCCTCGCGTTGGTGTCGACCGACACCCCAACTGGCGTCGACCGACACCGATACCGAGCAGCGATTTCCCTCGATCAGAAACTCCAAATCTCGCCTCCAAGCTTCTCCAATCCGCTCCTTGCACTCCCAGAAGCCAAACCCAGCCCAGATAGCAACGAAAAAGCATAGAGAACTCAAGGAAACAACCACATAAGCACCAAATCACATAGAATCTAGAAATCTTAGCTTAGATAAGCCATGGTCATGCACTCACCTCTTTCAAGAAGATTCTGACCAACATGAACGAATTCCCTCACTCCTAGCAAGCTTCTAACACCTTCCCAGCCTTAGATCTCCCAAGAACAGCAAGGAATCTCTCAAACTCTTCCCAAAAGCTCAAGAACACTCTCTCTTTGTGTTTTCTCTCAAAAACGGCGAATCCACAAAATAACACGACCCTAGGTCGTTTTCTACCTCTTAAAAACTTGATTTAGGGATTTTCTAAACCAACCACACAAACCGGACAATTAAAATTGAACCGACCAAACCGGCCACAACTGGTGTCGATCGACACTCCCTTTGTGGTGTCGATCGACACCCTCACCAAAATTCCCAGAAAAGGTTTGCGGGTGTTACAGTTGGCCGTTGGTGTTGGGCTTCCAGTAGCAAAGGTGGCAGCAGATGGAGCCCCTGGTCGAGGTGACCGCTTTACAGAATTGCTGGCGTAGGTGTTGGAGCGGTTACCGAGAATTTTTCCAGTGCAGGCTCCGCTTGTGCCGCCGATAATGGCGAAGGTACAGCAGCCGATGGCGTAGTATCGGTACGGTTCAATTCCCGAGTGGTACCGACCGTAGCGTGGCTGATGCGTGGAAGAAGAGGCTGGAACGCAATTTCTAGTCTCTCAGGTGTCGTGAGGAGTATCAGGTGGACATTGGAGTCCATTATTTAGTAGATGACGCCCATGTATGCTGGAGGTCAGTGGCTGCCAGGAGAGTGCAGAGGAACATGACTTAGGTTGATTTTGTGGAGGAGTTCAACTGTAAGTATTTTTCTCGTGAGGCACTAGACCGGATGAAGGTGTGGTTCCTACAGTTGTCACAGGGGACCCGGTCAGTTCATGAGCTGGATGTGGAGTTCAGTTGGCTTTTGGTGTATGGGGATGATTTGAGGGTCCATACGCCACGAGAGAGGAGTTGGTTGAGACCGCAGCTGAGATCGAGAAGGACATAAGAGCAAATGTGGTGGCAGTCAATCTAGCGGTCCAGCCGAGGAAGACTCAACATCAAGGTGGTTCTGGCAAGGGCGGCAAGCCTGCGCAAGGAACCAAGAAGAAGTGGTATAGCATGATCAAGGGAGTGAATGATTCATAACCTATAATTGTAAATTTATAGTAAATGGTATAGCATGATCAAGGGAGTGAAAAGACTCTACAAATCATGTGTATCATGGGTTTCACATCTTGTTTGACTTTAAGGTTCTGTTTATGTAATGAGTTTGAGTTTTCTGTTCTTGTTTGAGTTTGAGTTTGAGTTTGAATTTGTTGTTTCTTTCAGTTTTTGTTCTTATTTAAGTTTGAGTTTGTTGTTTCTTTTTGTTCTTGTTTAAGTTTAAGTTTGAGTTTGTGTTTGAATATGAGTTTGTTCTTGTTAAGATTAAGATTTCTTTCAGTTTATGTTCTTCACTTACTAATTGATTTGTGTTTCACTTTGTGTCCTTGCATGAAGTTTGCCTATAAGACATGAAATCACAACCGCAACATATGAGTATCTATCTTCCTTGTCTTATTTTTTTAAGTTTAGTATCTACCGTTAGATCCATAAAATTTAACAGTTTCTTAATAAAGTCTTTAATTTAACATTTTTCAAAATTTATAATTAAAATATCTTTAAGCAACTTTGTTAAAAATCAAGCATGGGAGATGCTCTTATTAATATTATATATGGTTTTGTTTAGTATGTTAGCCCCAAATTTGGAAGATTATTTGATGTAGTGGATCTTATTTGTGGATTAAATAGAATTTAGGTGTTCATGAAACCCAACAATTAGAGTTGTTGAAAATAAAAATAGGATAAAGTAGTGGGATAGGAAATTAATAGATCAATGATCATGTAGCGGTAGGAGAAGAGAGAAAATGTAATTTATATATACATATAGATATATGTTTGCTAGCCCTCCACTATATCACCCGTTTGGGGTTGGATTATAGTAAACATATGATGTAAAAAATCTAACATATGTTGATGAGATTGATGTGAAAGATAATGAGACATGCTTTTTTGTTGTAGCCGCGTTAAGTTTGTATTTGTGTATTATGGTTAAGCTCCCACATATAAGTAAGGTCACAGAGTTCATTTGGCGTATGCTTTATTCTCAGGTGCTAGAGAAATCTTAGAAATGCGTGTGGTAGTTATGAATTTGGTAACATATACCAAACTGATTTAGTTAACTGGTAATTTTTGGGAAATTAATTCTCATAAAACATAAGCATCATTTGTGTATGTTCACAAAGTCACTTGCCTTGCAAAAAACTAGAGAAGCCAGAGTGAAATATGTGGCTCTCTCCCTCATTCTTCATTCTATTCCTCTCTTCTCTAAGGAGAAAGAATTTTTTTCCAACAGATGCAAGGTCCACTTGAGATACGAGCTCTAGAAAATTTACAAAGAGAGAGAGTCCGGTAACATGCGTTCTCAAAGATACATATATATATATATAACCAAAACTCAAGTTTTTATCAAAAAGCCAAACCGAAATAAACAGAACCGGTTATCAAATCTCTTTTTCTATCCAAATAACATCCACTTGTACTAATCTTATCGACAAACACACGACCGATAACAGCCCACGTGTCATGACGATACGATTATTATCCTCTCTGATCCAACGGACCCAAAACATCTATCTCTCTTTCTCCCACCCTTTTGTCTCCTCGATCTAAGATGGCGGATTCGGACAACGATTCAGGAGGACACAAGGACGGCGGGAATGCTTCGACGCGTGAGCAAGACAGGTTTCTACCGATCGCAAACGTTAGCAGGATCATGAAGAAAGCACTTCCGGCGAACGCAAAAATCTCCAAGGACGCTAAAGAAACGGTTCAAGAGTGTGTATCAGAGTTCATAAGTTTCATCACCGGTGAGGCTTCCGACAAGTGTCAGAGAGAGAAGAGGAAGACGATCAACGGAGATGATCTTCTCTGGGCGATGACTACGCTAGGGTTTGAGGACTACGTTGAACCTCTCAAGATCTATCTGCAAAAGTATAGGGAGGTTGAAGGCGAGAAGACGACTACGGCCGGGAGACAAGGCGATAAGGAAGGTGGAGGAGCTGGTGGAGCTGGAAGTGGAACCGGAGGAGCTCCGATGTACGGTGGTGGCATGGTGACGATGGGGCATCAATTTTCTCATCATTTTTCTTAATTATTATTTTTTTAAATTGTAAAATGATAAAAGCAAACTATCATTTGTATTAATTAAATATATATAAGTTTAACTTTTAGTATATATTTATAAATTTTTAATGTAAGTAGGTAATTCAACACCCACTCGCAAAATGATAATATTTAAATTTAACTAGGATTGGGAAGCTGACGGTGGTATTAAGAGGAAACATCAAGTGAGATGGACACACTTAGCCGTCAAGAAAATCGGATTAGGCTGCGCTTAGACGTGAGGCCAATTTTAAAATTATTTTTAGACTAAAAATTCATGCAACTCGACAGGGTACTTTTTATAAAATAATTTTGTTGCAATATGAGTATGATTGGAAAAGATTTAAAGATATGATATCTTGCATTTATATATATTTTAATAATTTTTACTTTATTAAATTATTATATATGTATATATTAATAAATATATATTATATATTCCTTTTTTAAAAAATGTCCTTTATAGTAAACACATCTTATATATTAGTTTTACAGTATAAATTGTTTAACTAAACTTATATACATAACTTGTTTGTTTGTTGATATAATTTCACGCATATTAGTTCAAATTTATACGATTCCATACTTATTCAAACCAATATAATATGAAAACTAAGTTTTATATATATGGGCCCTGATTGGTAACTACCGTAACTTGTGGCTGCATTAGATGTTATGACTGTAACAATTTTGATTATAAGATTTTTACTGTAAAAACTTTAACTGTTAAAACTTTTGAGAAGTTTATGGTGAAACTAAGAGGAAACATTAAGTGAGATAGACACAAAAAGCATCTCCACTGGGTGAAGTGGTGAAGATTTCTCAAAAAAATAAAATTAAAAATATTTTAATTTTTTATTAAGGTAAACCCACTAATAAAATGACACCTGTAAAAATAATTGAAGCAACGTTTTTCAAACAAATATTTTAAAGAATAGTTCTACATTCTCTCACCTATCTTTTTAATATATTTCTTTGTTTTATTAATTGGCAATTTGGTTGAACAACTCCAATGACCTAAAGGTTATGCTGTGTAATTTTTTCAAATGTTATGTTGATTCTCAAACTAAAGTTATACTTACGTTTATGTCAATTCTAAACTGAGGTTAGACTAATAAAAATTGACGATAATACCGTTTTTTGTATTTGACCATTCTTCTTCTAACTCCAAGTGAAAATTAACATATATATATGTATGATATTTTTTATATAAAAATATGTAAAATAATATATGTATCCTACTATATTAATTGATAAGTGCAAATATGAAACTAACCTTATAAAGTGTAAAAAATTACATTGTCGTGCCATTGGTTTAAAATAATTATTAGTTTTCAACAAAAAGTTATTTTCTTTCTCCAATTAATTATGGATGAAAATTACTAAATAACTTTAAAAAAACATAAACTAATTAGAAATTCAAAAACTAAGATTTTATATCAAAGTAGACAATATCATTATTTTTAATAACTAGATTTCGAAGATTTTGTTAAAATTTTAAATTATGATTCTCTCCTATCATCTTTATTTTATTTTATTTACAAATTATTTTAAATTATCATATAATACTTATGATTAATAATAATGTAAATTTTTTTATGCACTAGTTGTAGTTAAATTTTTTTCAAATGAAGATATATTACTCAATCTATGAAAAAATAAATGTGTGTTTTAATTTTCCACATTGGCGGGTTGGTAAAACTAAATTTATGTTGTTGATAAATTAATAAAATTTATTTGCTCACAATTACAATATTATAATTACTATTTCAAAATATTTGACAAAATAATGATACAAATACAATAACCCAACAATACAAAACTGTAATATAGAACAAACAAACTAAAATATTATGATATTCTATAATAATTAGTATTCAAAAAGATATATATATATATATATATAGTTTTTCAAAACAATTAAATTATTAAAAATAAATATTATCTCAAACAAAGAATTTATAAAAGAAATATAATAATAAATTTTATTATTATGTTCTAATTTTTAGAAAAATATTGACTTGTGCTCTATAACACGAGATATCTCCTAGTATTAATGGAAATAAGAAGATGGGATGTTGTTGGAGTTGAGTTTCGCTGATTCTAGGCCCGTAGCCGGCCGGCCCGTCAAAGTAAGCCTTAGGGCCAGGTTATTGATGAGCCCATAACCTTTTCGGGTGATGAAGAAGGAGCGGCAAAGTCAAGCGATTGAGAGAATCACGGGAGATCAAGGCTGAACGAGGAGAGATCGATGGAGCAAATCTCGAGATTCAAGCACAAAATTGAGCGATTTAAATACTGCGGAAGGCGTGTTAAGAAAGACAGAGGAGACTTGAGAAGAATAACTTGTAACTTCGAGAGAATATATTATTAAGAGTATCAATATCAATCCAGTTTGTCGTTTCTTCTTAGTTCATATTGATTTCTACCAAAAATCTGCCCAAATCGTAACTTGTCATTTAATATTTTAAAATTTTAAATTGTTGTTTCTCATATCAAAAAATGTTTACTATAATTAATTAACTAAACTTTGACCAATTTATTACGTGTGAGAAAAAAAAAAAACTAAAACTAGTCAAATCTTTAAATATAGTCAAATACTAATCAATATAAAGTTAACATGTTTTATGACCAAAAAAAAGCAAAAGATCAAACGTATTTAAAGTACTTCTCAATTTACCATGCTGAAATGAGATAAGGCTTTTTCAAACATTAAATGTCTATAAATCAACAAAGACATACTCTATACTCTGATCCCAAGTATACTCAGATTGATACAAAACAATGAATCTTGCGTTTAGCATTCTGTTTCTTATATTTGTTTCATGTTTTGGGTCGAATCAAGCTAGTACATGTCGTAAAAACACTGTAGTTTTCCAAAACAACCTTTTTCTAAGTCAAAGTGTTCTAAAAGTCCATTGCAAGTCCAGAAATGACGATTTAGATGATCATTTTGTAAAATTTCAAGGTCCTTCATACAATTTTAGCTTTCATGATGATGTTATCTTATTCAAATGTAACTTGTGGAAGGGAGCTCGTATGGAGTATCACAAGAATTTTACTGCATATCTGATATACAGGAGATCCCATTTATAGTTGTGGCGCGTTGTACACATGGGATGCACGAGATGATGCTATTTACTTGTCAAAAAATGGTAAGGCGGAGACACTCATGTATAGTTGGATTAAAGATTGATGGTCAAGAACCTAAATTCTCATTTCATCTAATAAACTATAATCATGTTGCCTTTTTGTGTGTTTAAATTGACAACATAATGAATTTTATCTATGTTTTCTTCTAACATCGGTTTATGAGTCATATGTGCATCATACTATATTAATTGAAAAGTAAAAATATGAAACTAACCTTAATAAATGTAAAAGATTACATTGTCATGCCATTGGTCTTAAGCAAATATTTAATTTATTAATAAAAGCTAAAATTATAATTTTAGTATTAGACTAATAAATCTTTTAAATAATATATTAGTTTCCAATAAAAAAAAATATTTTCTTTCTAATTAATTATGAACGAAAATTATTAATTAATTTTTAAAAATATAAACCAATCAGAATTTTAAAAACTAATATTTTATATCCAACTAGACAATATGATTATTTTAAATACTAGATTTGGAATATTTTATTAAGATTTTACACTATGATTCTCCTATCATCTTTCTTTTATTCTGTTTAGAATTTTTTTAAAATTATCATATAATATTTGTGATTAATAAATATGTAGAATTTTTTGCATATATTGTGAATTAAATTTTTAAAAACGAAGATATATTACTCAATCTATAAAGAAAAAAATGTGTGTTTTAATTTTCTTAACATTGGGGTCTGAAGGGTTGGTAAAACTA
Organism: Camelina laxa; assembly: GCA_024034495.1. Taxonomy (NCBI): domain Eukaryota; kingdom Viridiplantae; phylum Streptophyta; class Magnoliopsida; order Brassicales; family Brassicaceae; genus Camelina; species Camelina laxa. Next base: position 21,567,169 of record CM043880.1, on the reverse strand, counting down.
AATTTATGTGGTTGATAGATTAATAAAATTTATTTGCTCACAGTTACAATATTATAATTAATGTTTTGAAATATTTAACAAAATAATGATGCAAATACAACAAACAAACAATATAAAACTGTAAATATACATCAAACAAATTAAAATACTATACTATTCTAAAATAATTAGTATTCAAAATATATATATATATATATAGATTTATCAAAAAATTGCCATATTAAAAATAAACACTATCTTAACCAAAATAATTTTTTAAAAGAAATATAATAATAATTTTATTATTATATTACTCCCTCCGATCCCATATAAGTGTCGTTCTGGGACCTTTTTTCTTTTATTAAATGTCGTTGGTTTTGGAAAATGGAATAACACAACCAAAATTACTAATATACCCTTAATTAAAGTAACACATATTACTAAACGTATATATCTCTTTGTTTGTTTTCAGAGGTTAAAACAGTTAAATTGTTTGTTTTCTTAATCTACTCAAAATAATCCAGAACGACACTAATATGGGATCGGAGGGAATATAAGTTTTTTATAAAAATGTTAATCCGTGCTGTAAAACACGGATATCTCCTAGTATATAATTATAAAAACATACATGCACATAAGAAAACTATCTAAAACGTGTTCTTTTTGTTAATATGGTTGTGTTATACTCAACAACCAAATGTAGCATTTTAAACCACTAAAAGATTGTAACATGACTATAAAACAGAATGTAAAAAATCTGAGACGAAATTATTAAATTATGGCCTAGGATTTTGGTGATAATAGAAAGAAAAACAAACATCATAATTTGAGCATCGTTCTAACATGAGTAGAAAGATAATCAAGAATCATGAAAGGGATCCCAAGATGGCCATTGGGAATGTTTCATAAACAAGTTTGAAATTTAATCTCAATCTGCCACGATTTACAGTTTGCGTCAAAACATGCGGTTACAAGAAAAACTAAACATAAAATACTGAATTTCTTTTTCCCTCAAACATGAGCTATAGTGAGGTTTTTTTGTGTGTTATTATGTGCAGATATATGTACTCTAATATATATAATTCATAAATCGAAACCAAAATACAAGAAAATTATTGTTACCATTTTGGTGTATATATACTTTTGATAAAAACATGTGGTGTTTGTTATAAACAAAAAGACAACTTAAGCTCATACGATAAGATTGCAATAAGAACTCGACTTCATCAAGAATATTAATTATAAGTCATTCGTACTTGAGTTCTTCTGGCGGATCATCTTTTGATTAATAAATCGCATCATCTCTAGCATCCCATGTGTGTAACTCACCACAATTAATATATAACCCTGCTGTATATGCCAGGTAAGATTGATGATACTCCATCCGATCCCCCTTAAACAAATTACAATCAAATATTTGTTTGGAAGATGATATTATCATTGAAACTAAATAAATATGATGGACCTTCATAATTTACAAAGTGGTCGCCCAAATCGTCGTTTTTGGATTTGCTATGAACTTTAAGAACACTGAGACTTGAAAAGAGATTGTTGTGAAAAATTATGACTAATAGCTCACTCAAACGAAAGTACAAGAAAAACAAAACAACAAGATAAACAAAAATATTATTTACCATTCCAACTCAGATGGGTTTTCTAGAGGTAATAATAATAGTCGTGAGGGTCCAAGTGCTCGTGTATGTATACTTGCGAAAACAAGATTAGCATATTTATAGATCATGGATTTTTCACAGTGTTTGTCCAAAAAAAAAAAAGGATTTCTCACAGCGAATGTTAACAGTAATTGCTCTGTATGTTGATTAAAAAGAACTTACAGTTAATTAAAAAAATCGGATTAGGCTACGGTTAGTCAAAAAATTTGGATTAGGCTGAGCTTAGGCGTGAGGCCAATATTTTTTTATTATTACTAGAGAAAAATGGGAGATTTATAATGGAGATACATTTTGTGTGAAACTTTGTTCATTTAACACATTCTGTGACTATTAAGCATTTTTGTGTTTTGTTCATTTTGTTCTTTTAACACATTCTGTGACTATTAAACATTTTTTTTTGTCAACTTTTCCACTGTTCACATTATTCTTAAATCATTCTAGATGTTTTTCCACTTTTTTGTCAATTTCATCTCTCTCTCTTCCTCTTCTTCTTCCTCTCCATCATTTTTTTTTATTTCTCTTTCTATTTGTTCATGTCCAACTCAAAATTAGATCACATCATATCTGATTTAGGTTTATTGTTGTTGTTATTTCTTTATTTTTTTGTTACGAAAAGAAAATTGCACTCATGCTTCCTTATTTTATGTTTTATACAATCTCCAAGAAAGAAGATCAGAAGTTTTCCTCATATTATGTGAGTTCAATTCGTTTTTTGGGTTTTGTTCTCGATTTCGATTTCATTTTGTGGATTTTGTTCATGTCTAATTCGTCTCCCCTTAATCTACAAAACCAATGATGTCCACGAAACACTAACCATATGGTTAGTTTACATGTAAATTGACCACGTGATGTCTACGGGACAGTGATCATATGGTTAGTTTCTTTGTGGCATCAACAACCAATTCCCATATGTTGTTGTTTTAAAAGTTGTCACAAGACAATGATCATATGGTTAGTTTAGCACCGTCGGCGTCGGAAAGCTTGGTCAGGAGAATGTTCTCGAAAATCATGCATGAGAGCTTCTTAGACTTTTTTTTTTGCCTATCCTTTCATATTATTCCATACTTCAAACTAATATAATATAAAAACTAAAGTTTATACAATAAAATAAGAAATTAATTTCTCATTTACGTACAAATTTTCATGTAACCATAATTCACAAATTTTCTTGAAGAAAAACTAATTTTACATTCTTTTGCTTTTCTATACATAATTATATTGTTCTCTTTCTTCGGTTGCATCGTTACGAATTTTGTGTTAAAGACCAAGTTTGATATCATAATAGCATTGATTATTTTTGTGTGTGCAAACAATAGCGTTGATTTACTCGCAAATTTATGTCTGGATTTCTCCGTTTGAATCCAAATTTTCTTCAAATGGAACTAATAATCATTTTTTTTTTGTTAAAACGTTTTCATGTATAAAAAGGAAGATACTAAAACTAAAAGTAGGATAACGAACATGATAAAAACTAAGCTTACGTACATAACGAAAACATAAGATAAAATAAGAGTGATATGGCTATGTATAATCATATCAACCTGACCCATGGCCTCCATGGTTTCGACGTCCTTTATTGCTTTGTTCCTTCCTGGACTGTTGTCCATTGCATCTCTCGAGCCTTCTTTGATGGATTAGGTTTTAGATAATCGGCCTCTTTAGGACACTTCGACTGGACTTCACTTCGACAATGATAATGATTTTTTTGCTTCACCATGGAGCTTCCTAGCGTCTATCACTTCGACTACACTTCAGTTCAACCATAATGGACTTTTTCGGGGTTGAACCCAAGTGTCAGATCCAACAGAGCTACAAAATTTTACGTTGCTACTCTCTTGTTCATGTCATTACTTATCAGTTTATTGCACCTTAGTTCGCGGTTTACTAATTTCTTTACAATAAACCGATCAGGAATATGATAAATTTTCTTAATTGATATAAGAGAAATTATTTATAAATAAAAGAAGAACTATATATATATAAAAAAAAAGTTTCCTTATAATAGAGGAAAAAGGGTGCCACAAACATAATGGGGATGAATTGCAGTACCCATATGAACATGCACATGCTCATGTTCCCTACTGCCTTCATGGGTCCTGAATTTAATAAATTCTTCCAACATAATTAGAGAATAAAAGAGTAAATTGTGTTACGATGTGGATCCTAAGTTTCACCATTAAAAATAAATTTATTATGTTTTCCTTGTTTATACAAATTTACTAGTGATAAAGGAATTCAAAGTATTTTTTTTTCTGTTTTTGTTTTAGTAGATAGAAAACAACCAAAAGAAAAAAAATGAAATAAGAAAAAATCTTTTGAAACAAAATATGATTAAATATCCAAATACTTTTAATAAAAATTCTTATAACTACAAATAAACTGTTTTACCACTTTGTTTCTATCTCCTTCTCCCCCACATCGATATGATAGTCTAGGCCGATCGATTGCTTCCACCGATCAAACTGAATTTTCTTAAACAGATATCATTTCAACTTAAGAGATGAAACATAAACACATACATATTTAAACTTTCGACTTCTGATCAAATACCAATTTGTGACTTCTTTTTCGTAAGCAATTCTATTTCCCTATATACCCTTAATATTAAAAATTACAAACACATATATGATCACAACAATACAAAATAAAAAAATCAAGAATCTATTATTGTCCTCTTTTTTTTTTCTTTGTTCAGGATCTGTTCTTGCACTTCTCCATTGCTCTTGGAGCTGAAACCCAATTGGGTAAAACAAAAGCAAGAACCATATATTGGATTTATGAATTTTTAAGGAAAAATATATATGACACTCAAAGAAACGAACAATGAACAAACCGTACCAAGGCCAATTGCTTCGGATCCTTTCATAATGCGCAAACGTTTGCACGACTCTACAAACATCCTGAAATCGATAATATGGGTTGGTGGCTAAAAATAGAAATCTATTGAAAGCAATATATAATTACACTTTAACGATAATAGTGAAAAGAAATTGATGTGCCAGCTACAAATGAGCTAACATATAAAATTTAAACATCTTCTTTCCGTTCTGTCCCATGCCAACTTGTGCGTATTTATAACACATGGATTTTGATTGTCCTTTGGTATTTTCTAATGATTAATATCAATAATAATGGTCTTATCAAGTTACGTTAGAGAATACGTCTTATATTTTGGATGGAAGATAATTATAAAGAGTAAGGCAACTATTGAAAGCAAGAGGATAAAGGAAACTCACGGCCAGGGGACATCACCAACGAGCATCCAGTCACCATCTTTGTCCTCGTAGCTTGGAACATACTCAGAGCTGTTCAACAGATCCATCACTTTACTCTCGTTCATGAAATCTATCATCCCTTGTGCTCCATAACTCCCTTTAATTCATCAAAATCCAGAAGTTTATCATATTAGTTTAATAAATAGTTCAACTAGTTTAATAAATAGCAAATAAATAGTACGACCTCACTGCCGACAGAAAAAAAAAAAAAAAAAAAAAGTTCAAGAGTATTGACTTCAACTGTTTGTATTTAAATATTTTGCGTTTACATGTGAAAATTTAGGTTATAGAAAAACTTAAAATCAAATTCTTTATCAAATCTTTTTTTTTTGTAAACTATTTTACAAAGTGTAAACGCTAAAACGTCATGTAAACGTTTAATTTCCGTTTGAAACTAACAATTTGTGTGTGTATGTAAGATGGTAAAATATAGACGTACATCGTAAACGCAAAAGCAAAAAATATAATAATCTAAGACCTATGTTTGTAAATGCGTACCCATGGTAAAGGAGCTGAACATTTTGGCCAAGGCATCAGAGAGATCCTTGTAGCTGTTGTACATCTTAAGGTCAACCTTCCGAAGATAAGGAGCTCCATCCATGGAAACCTTCACAAAGGCTACGGTTCCTCCAGCACTGCTCATTGCCTCATCCGTTTCGCCGTTCTTCTGATTAGCCATAACATTTTTACGGTAGTTCCTCACAGGTGGCCAACCCACCACTTGTGCTCTACATACAATATAACAAACATAGACCCAATAATGTTATCATGTATGCACAGATGTCATTAAAAAGTACTTTTAGTCTTCTTTTGAGAAATCTTGTAAATGTCTTAACAGAACTTACTTAGCAGGAGGCTTAGCAGGGTCTTTGAGGAGAGTCTTCTCTTTAATAGATCCAGCAACATTGAGATCCCCATGTCCTTGTTTGTTAGATTGAAGATTGAGTTTGAGATCAACGGTCTCAGAGAAGCCTCTCTTATTTCCAACACCCGACTTGGCCACGGTTTCGGTGCCTCCGGGGAGCCCAAGGCAGAGCTCCGTTTCCTTAAGGTTCATTTCTTCTCTCTTTCTTTGTTTTTGTTTCTTTCTCTCGTTATCGCTTTCTCTCGTTATCGCTTTTCTTGTTGGAGGTGAAGTTTGATAAGTGGGGAACAAGAAAAGGGGAATGAGAGAAGAGTCGATGATATAAGGAAGTGAGAGAGACTATAGCCTATCGGCGGTAAAAAACAACCTGCGTTAACCCGAGATTAATTACTCTGACTTTCTGTAAGCAATCATTTAGTTGGAATAAAAACAAAGAACAATAACAATAGAGAGGATTGGTGTATTGCGTATTTTATGTGCATATAAAAACCCAACATTTTCTTGATATGAGGATTCCCAACACGTGGCCTTCTCCTAGATGTTATTATAGTAGGTTTTAGTAAATCTCATCATTTCTTGTCAAAAACCTGAAAAGTCTACATTACGAATAAATAGGTGATAGATGATTATTGCGCCAGAGCTAAGCGTAGTGTAATGGAATGATAAAAGACGACCTATTGAAAACTGGTTCACGTCGAAGACAATAATATATGTCGTGGTGATGATTTTTATGGAAACCATAGATGGTGACAGTTGGGGTGTCAACAAATAAGTATCAATTCATGTTTCTGTATATTCAACAATATATATATATATGTATGTATATGCATATTTAAAGGAAAAATATGCTATAATATGAATACTTTCCACATATTAACATCTGCAATGAATACTTTATATACAATGTGATTGTAAAAATAGAGAATAAAATACAATTGAAGGAACTATTTCTCATTAAATTAGTTAAACTAAATAAAAAATAAAAAATGATTTATCAAGAAGGAACAATTTTCTTTTTGTCCGATCCAAACTAAGCCACTAAAAACAAATATGTATATCCTGTTTTGTAAGAAGTCAGATATATATAACCTCTGACTCTGAAGAACTCATCTAGATATTCAACAAAATATCTAATAGACTTATGTATATATTAATTAGATATTTACATTTGTATGAATTCTCCTTCTTGATAAATCATTTTTTATTTTTTTATTTAGTTTAACTAATTTAATGAGAAATTGTTCCTTCAATTGTATTTTATTCTCATTAAAATTGTGACCTTCTTGATAAGGAACTATTTCTCATTAAATTAGTCATCTTACAAAAATGATTTACGAAGAAGGAACTATTTCTCATTATATTTCGTGTTTACAGTTACACTTATCCATGACCTTTCGACTAAGGTGGCTTTGTTTTCCTTAGATAACTGAATTGTATAAACTGACGTGTAACAAGTCTGACATTAAAAATCATCGATATCACTATAGTTTGTAAGTGTGAATATAATGGGACAGTTTTCTAAGAAAGCGTTAGGCGGTATCTGGACGGTGACTCAGCGCCTAGCACCTAGAACACGTAGTCGGAAGTTTAGACGTTTTTAGGTGGTTTAGGCGTTTACAGTACAAACATTATATATATAATATTATATGTAAAATTATGTAAAAATATATGTTAGAAAAAATAAATTAATAAATCTTAAACTAAAATTAGTAAAAATACATTTATTTAATTTAGATTAATAACATATAAACATTTATATGAATATAAAACTTAAAAATTGAAATATATGTAGTTAAAAATTAAAAAATATACATTAAAATAATATTATGTTATTTTAGGCGGTCTAAACGGTCGTCTAGGCGTCTGCTGAACGCCTAGCGCCTAGACCGCTTTCTTAAACACTGTAATGGGATAACACATTCTTTTTTTTTTCTTCTAACAATATCTTTAAATCTATAAAATCCAATTAATAGCTAACTTTTATTACATGGGATTAGACAATTTAATGAACTCGAATAATACAGGTTTAATCTTGCAAAATTAATAACAGTACACAATATAATTTTCATATATATTTCAATCTTTTTTATAAACAGATATATTTATTTTTTCAAAATTCTATAAATTAGTTTAGACTCGTCGTTTTATCATAATATACATAAATATGTATGAGGGAAATATATGTACTATATAGTTAGATATATATTTATATACGTAACGGAAAAAAAATATTTTACGTAAATTTATCAATCTCAAAGATTCGTGAAATAAATATTTAGGTTCTAAAAAACATGTGTACTACTATCAACATGTCTATTAATGTCTGTATTCACTTCTATGATTAATGCTTTTTCTTTTCTTTAATTGCCTACCAATTTGTTAAACGTCGCCTCCATTGGTCAACTGTTCACGTATCACATCACATGTATAATTGTATACAGCAAGTAATATTGGGTGGTAAAAATTCCATTAATTGTATTTGGTCAACATTATTATATGATTAGTCGTATTTGGTCCTCAGTGGCGTTCATATTAATTCCTATACTTTCGAAGTCAGCATCCGTTAAAGAGTTATGACCAACTAAGTTTAATCCTAATAAATTAAGAAGTATAACAAATAATTAATGATGAAAACAATCTTTGTAAATATTTAACTTCAATTTGGACCATCTCCTCTCAACATCCTCCTTATTGTCCGTGAAATGATGAGGCAATGTTGGGAAAAATATGCTTGTTCAGTTGTCGATTAAATCATTACTAGATTATGACATGTGTTAGAGCACGGGTTGTAATTCGTTTTGTTTATTTTATAATTATTATAATAAAATATAATTTATATAATATTTTAATATTTGTTTTGGATAAAATATTATAAAAAAGTCAAGTTTTTTAGTTATTGTTGGATCATACTATACACACGATGATCATTTTCATCGGGAATAATTGTCTTCAAACACCGTATTTGATTAACATTTGATATAGCATTTAATATTTGTATATTACATTTAATATAGATGTAATATTAACATTACATATAACAAACATGCTATAATATTAATTTTAACATTACATATTACATGTTATAACATGTAATATAAATAAATGGAATTTCAACCCGTACTTTAGCAAGGGTATTAATTGTTATTATTTACTTAGATTTTATTCTTTTTTTATGCTTATCAGTATTTTTTCTGTGAGAATTAATTCGGAATATTCTGTTTATTGTTTTTGTAATCAACGTGATGTAGCAATTAAATCTTTGGAGAATATATTTTGGTGTAAAAGAGAATTAAGATTATCTCCTAAAATCTTCCGTGCACACCTAACATATTGTAACAAATTAATATAATTTCTTTTATAACCCATTTATAACCTACTATTAAAATTATATAATCTACAAAATTGAAGTTGTGTACTTCTGTTTTATTAAATAGGGGATTAAAGTGCGTAGTTAATTTTAAAGTAAACTTGTTTGCCGAACCTTCCAATCATGTGGTTCAAGTATAACCCACATGAACGTATAATATATCCGACGGAAAGGGCGGGTTAGTAACTATATTTATTTGCATGCATGCTTAATTTACTTTTTTCTTAGTTTAGACGTATTATAGTCATATACCATATCATTGAATCTAAGTTAATCATTAGATACCAAAAAAGAGAATAAGAATAAATAAAAAATATAATGAGCCGTTTACAACTTATATAAAATTAAAGTGCACATGGATTATACTGGCGACCTCAAATACTATAACTAGACCACACCCACTGTTTTGTGGTCATCAGGGGATGATTATTATTTTGGAGATAAAATGATGATTATTTTTGTCTTCAGATTACCTTATATATAAAACTCTCAACGATACCTAACCTTTTTAATAACCCAATAATGGATACTTTGCTTAAACAATATCCAGCAAAAATTGATATTCAATTCTGCAGGCAATATTAAAAGTAAACATATAACTAAGTATTAATAAATCAAGATCATGTCAATTTAACATTATCGGTGTAAAAATATAATTTGGATTATGATCAGATTTAATGATATGGTCAGATTAAATCTGATTATATATACTTCTTCTTTTTTTGTCAATAACATCAGTTATATGTGTTTTGGATCCATCAATTAATTGTGTCATCACTAGAAAAAAAAAAAATCATGCACCATATTTGTGATAGACAGTTTAGCATTAATACTTAAGACCACATCGAATATGTTAAACTACGTTGGATATCTCTGGTACAATTTGTTATCTCTAAAGTCTAAACTACGAAATTTGTTGTTTTTCGATTTATAGAAAAATTAAATAAACTTTTTGTCAAAATACTAGGCTATGAGCTTTTATATAAAAAAAAATAGACCTAATTTAATTACTGTTAAATTGATGACACAATTCATCAAAGACATATATATTGCTTTTGTCTTTCCCATTTTTTGTTTTTTTTTTTCTTTTGCTAACTAGAACAATCTAATAACCAAAACGATACTAATATCTGAAATCGTTAGAGGTCGGAATTATGTCATTTAATGCATGGAGTATGACCAAAAAACACTAATAGTAGATAGTCCTTGACTGGTAACTCGATCTCCGACCTATATCCACAAGAAAACACATCTTGCGTTGTCAAAGAACTATTCAACTGAATCCGGTGAAGATAGTGAGACAAGTCACATCCAATTGGGGAAGAAATAAACATACCAAACCCTCAAAGGCTATGTTTTTGCCTTGTCAACTTCTCTCAGTCCCCCATATGAACCCAGTGTATATATCACTCCCACCATTCATTTTCTCTTTTATTTTATTGTTTCTTTTTAGATTTCTAAAAACGTTTCTAAGTTAGTTTTTTTTTTTTCTCTCTCTCTTGGAGCATCTTATTCGTTGGCCATCTTCCCAACCACAAATCCCTCTCTGCATAAACACCTTTCAATAGATGCAACAACATATGCACTTGTCCCTCGAATTAATGATCCTCATCAAATACTTTTGTTTTCTTCTTAATTGATTAGTAAATGCGTACGATTAATTGTCTCCATGCATATATGAATTGGGTTTTGTCTTTTGAATCTTATCTATTTCAAATTCTAAAAACCCGAAGCTGTAAATATGGTGAACTTCTGTAGTTTGTGGATACTACTGAAGTGGATATAATATGACGACGTGGATCTACTTTTCAGTGTGGTAGGCTTCCGCTTGACTTTTAGCCACTTATATATGTTCTTGTGGTAGTTGGCATGTATATCGCATTTAGTTGATATATCGTACTGTACAAATGTTATCCTTATATTGTTTTACTCATGTCTAAGCAAATGTAATTCTTACAAAAAATTTGTGTGACTCATCTATGCTTGTAGTTCCAAAAAGGGTAAAGGTGCGGAATTTGGGATGTATGTGTATACAAAAATATTACCCACACATTATCCAAAAATCGAAACGAAATATTTAAAATATTTTGTTTATACATTTATAATCCCCCTAGGACACCAGAAAATATCTACATCTAAAGTCCCCTCTATAATATACAGTACATTGCAAGATGATTTCAGCTTCATCACATCATTTCTCCCTTCTTTCACTCTTACCAGGATTCGACTTACGTCTTTCATCAGATCATTTCTCCCCTCCTTCATTCTTACCAGAATTTCACGTACGTCAAATATGAAGGCACATTATCTTGTTCGTTTTTCGAGATTTTTAGTTTCAGAAATATTTTTTGTAAACTATTATCTTCCGGTTTGGACAACCAATCTTGGAGTTACCTTCTAGTTTTATTGTTTGGTTGACAAAAAAAAAATATACAGTACATTGTTTGGTTTAGTTGGTGAAGGTTTATTTATATAAAAATTCCCTATATTGGTATAATTTGGAATTTGTGATATTTTGGTAGTTTTTAAAAACAAAATAGAAGTTAGCATCTTTTTTTCCAGAATTTCTTTAAAAATCAGATATCATAGATCTTTTTATATAGAATAACTGAATAAGCAACTTAAATAATTTAGTTTGTTTGTCCAAAAAAAAAAATTTATAAGTTTTAGTAACATGCATACACTAAAAAGTAAAAGGATGGATGTCATGGAGTTATAAAAATAATAAAATAAATAAGAAATAAATACAATTACTTCAAAATAATTTTAAAGTTAGTAATACAATTTTTGTTTGAAAAAACCCTATAATAATGATTCTATGCTAACTAATAATTAGAAAAGGAAACATATACATATGTACAAGGTTTAGGCATGATTCTACTTTTTTCTGTTTTTCAATATATAATTTATCTCGGAAAAAGAATTGCTCAAGTGTTTACGTATGTGCACCATTATATTCGACAGTTTTGTTTGCCACGTGGAATTTGGAAACCAACTGACAAGATTAGCCAAGGTTCAAAATACAAATCAAACCATTTTCATGCAACTAAACATAATAATTCGAACTGATCTTCAGCATCAATCGGCGCCATGAGGTTCTACAAAATTGCTATGCATTAGACAAATAAATGAGAGGCATATATAAGTATAAGACCGAGAAAACACATATATTCTTGGATCCTTAGGCACACCTAGAAAATGTTATCAATGGTTTACCACAAGACACAAATGCATATATGGGGAGTCCAAATTCATGAAAACCTAGCATATATTTGTGAACGCATTACGCATAGTTCCTAAGTTCTATCTGCTTAAGCGAAAACGTTAGACCACTTAAAATGGCGTTAGCAGCAAAAACAATCCACGAGGCACGAGGTACTAGCTAGTGGCTAAAATTCGAGAAACTGCCTATGAACTACTAAAATTAGTGACGAATAATATAAAATAAGATGACATGATAAGACATATAACATACCACTCGTAAATTTAGTACAAATAAATAAATGTTCAGTATCGTATTGATAAGGCAAGACTAGACAAGACGAGACAGGTCCAAACAAATTAGTGAATGATTGGTAGGACGAGATTTATGAGATGGTCCGGGTTATAATGTTAAGCCATTTTCATGAACATATACGTGTTGTTTTAATATGATATGCAAATCTCTTGTGGTCTCTCCGGTGACCACAACAGATTTCATTTGACCATGTGATCTTCTATATAGCAATCAATTCACGTTTGGTATACAAAGCCCTTATATATGCCAACCAAACAATTAATTCTTACGTCCACCAAAATTAGATTTCAAACCAAGGTTCCAACTAATTTCAAGACTAACGTCCATTAGGGTTCATAGTTCATAGTTAATTAGTTATCAGTTATCACGTATTAGAAGATAGGTTAGTAGAAAGAGATCGTATAAATATTCAAATAAATTCATTACTTGAAATGTTATTCTTCATCATCCGAGAAAAAATATCATAAAGGATGAATTCATTAAATAAAAACATTATAATTAAAAAGTGGTTCGGATCCTTTATAATACCCGATAGGATCTCGTCTTCAATTAATACCCATAAAACAAAACGAGTACCTGGATATACCTGAAGCCAAACTAAACCCTTAACGCCTTTAACATATACTATTTTCCTGTGTTTAATTGGATAGTTCAGGTGTTTTCAGGTAATTTGAGTTTATTTCGATACAACGTAAACCAAACCATAGTACTCCATAGATTTTACTTATCATTTTACTATTTCCATTCGATCATATTCAGAGTTTTCAGGTATTTCGACTAATTTGAGTAGTTTGAAAGTTGGATAGATTCACATTAAGAATACTCGTACCAAACAATATTTGAAAAAACTATTGATTATGTCCGTTCCTCAAACATCTTCACCTATAATTAAAGTACTAGGTACTAACCCGCGGAGAACCGCGGGTGAAATGTTTTTTAGTAAAAATTTGTAATAACTTATTTTATTATTATTGTTGAAAATTTTGGTTTGCTTATATTATAATTTTTGTATTTTAAAAATATTTATTGAAAACCTGTCAATAAAACATTTGCATGTAATGAATAAAATTGTTTAATCTTTTGTCAATTAAACACAATCTTTACTAACATGTAAAAAAAGAACAACTAAATATAGCTAGTAAAAGTTTTGAAAAGTCTTTCTCAAAACAACATTCATTGTTTTTTTTATGTGGTTTCATTTTTTTGTCTGTAATAATTTCAACCTGTGGTGGAAATTTTTTTGATAAAATTTGTAGCTGTATATTTATTCGATTTGGTTTTTAAAATCTTACCTTTTATTTTTTTTAAAGTATGAATTAATTTTGATTCTAATAGATTTTTTTTTTTACTTTTCTACAATTTATTTTATTTGATGTGTCCCCGATTTTCATTTTTTAATTAATTATATTTATTTAATTAATTAATTAATCTTATTTTTTTAATGGTAATAGAATATAATTTTTACACATTTTAATGTTAGTTTCATATTTATATTTCCCAATTAATATAGTAGGATAAAATTTGAAGTTGTAGATTTTGTTCGATTAGATTTTTAAAATCTTAGCTTTTTTTTTAATACGGATTAGTTTTGATTCTAATAGATTTTTTTTACTTTTCTACAATATATTTTATTTCACGTGTCCCCAATTTTCGTTTTTTAATTAATTATATAAATTTAATTATTAATTAATCTTAATTAAAATTTTCTAATGGCAATTGAACGAAATTTTTTACATATTTAAGGTTAGTTTCATATTTGTACTTCTCAATTAATATAGTAGGATTAAATGATTTTTCTTTACACATTTACATATTTTTCCTCTACCAATATTATTCCTCATCTTGGAAAAAATAATCTAATTTTAAAAAGTTATAATATAAAAGTATATATGAACAGACAAGAATATGACATTTTAATAAGTGAGAATATTAATGATAGATTAGCTACGAATTTATAAAGTTGATTCCGATTCTTATTATTTCCTTAGCAGAGATTAATATTTGTATTCAAATAAGTTCTTTTTTTTTTTTTGATAATGGTTAATTATATTACCAAAAGGAACTTGAGGTTTACAAAAGTTAGAGTCAGTAACTGCAGCCCAAGAAAAATAAAAAATTGCAGGCACACGGAGAAACTAGCCGATTAGAGAAAGCTAATACATATATAGAAATTATAAAAATTACTACTGGGAGAGCCATTGAAGCAGAAGACCCTGCCCCTGCTTGGAATATTGGTGGGCTAGTAGAATATCGCGAATTATTCTGTCCAATGCACGAAACAGAGCTTCCGGAGAGGATTGAATACCATGGTGATAGCGAGAATTGCGTTCATGCCAGATATGGTAAACTGTTGCCTGGAAGACTAGTTTCTTGAGAGTAGAAGGGAGGGACTGCGAGCGTCCTATGAGCCAACTGATGAGCACCTGCCACGAGATAAAGGTGAGGTCAGGGAGTTTTAGCCTTGCAAGGACCAAACCCCACAGTCGCCGAGCATAATTGCGGTGGAGGAAAATGTGGTCTCTGCTCTCTGAACCTTCCGAGCAGAGGAGACACGCCGTGTCTGGGGCAAGTCCCCAGTTGATCAATCTTGTCTTCAGAGGAAGTCTATTAAGATTTGCTACCCAAAACATAAAAGAGTGTTTGGGAATAGCTTTCTTGAACCAAATAGCCTTATACCAGTTATTAGTCTCCGCTCTTGGCCTAGTTACTTCCCATGTGAGTTTTGTACTGAAGTAATCTTTTCTGCTACCCTCTGGACCCCAAGAGAACAAGTCTTGCCCTGAAGTTGGAGAGGGAGGAGGAATATCCGCCAATGTTTCTCTTAAAGAAAGGAGTAGTGGGTTTCTAGTCCTGTGGGAAGGCAGTCGCCAACCACTTGGACCTGTACCATGAGCAACCGTCGCATCCCTGGGAATACCCATGAGTCGAGGTCCCTCACTCCCTACCACATCAATCATAGGTCCTAAGTTACTCCACTTATCAAACCAATAACTCGCCGTTGTCCCATCTCCAAGGTGACATCCCATAAGTTCTCTTACTAAAGGCTTTAAAGCCAAAAGAGACTTCCACATCCAAGAGCCACTCTGACCCGCTTCTGCTGTCCTATAACTCTGATTCTTTAGCATATGCTCCTTCATCCAGGCTACCCAAAGAGATCCGCTGTTGGTAAAGAGCAACCAGATCAGCTTCAAATTAAAGGTATTATTCCAAATGCTAAAGTTCCGCAGACCCAGTCCACCCTCTCTCTTAGGGAGACAAACATTCTTCCAAGACACTTTAGCAGCAACCTTCTTGTCTATATCCCCTGCCCAGAGGAACCTATTGCAAAGAGTTTCAATATTTTTGAGACAACCTTTAGGGAGAGCAAACGCTGAAGACCAGAAATTTACTGAGCTGTAGATTACAGCAGAGATGAGCTGAAGTCTTCTCGCAAAAGAGAGAGTTTTGGTGGTCCAAGAAGTGAATCTGGCTTTGATGTTATCCATGAGTGGAGAGTAGTCTGCTTTCTTCAGCTTGCGGTGGAGGAGTGGGAGTCCCAGATAGCGAACTGGGAAGGATCCAATCTGAAACCCTTGCTGCTCTAACTGATTAGAGATTTCTTCAGAGACGCCCGCAACGAAGAGAGTTGATTTGTCAATATTCATGCTCAAACCTGACAGAAGCTTAAAGTTCTCCAAGACATCAACAATTTCACTCAGAGAGTTTGGCTCTCCATCAAAGAAGACCATGAGGTCGTCAACAAAGGCTAGGTGGGAGATGATGGGGTTCCGGCCAAGAGGGTGATAGCCAATCTGTCCTGTTTCAAATCTACGTGAACATGTTAGACAGAGCTTCCATAACAATCACAAAGAGAGCAGGAGAAAGAGGGTCTCCCTGCCTCAGACCTCTCCCTCCTTTGAAAAACCACAAAGCTCTCCATTGATGTTTATAGAGAATGAGGTAGTTGTGATGCATTGCTTCACCCAGTTTATGAAAATGGGAGGGAATTGGGCAATTTCCAAGATCTTTAGGACGAAATCCCATTTGACGCAGTCGAAGGCCTTCTTAAGATCCACTTTTAGGAGCCCTCTAGGGGAGACATTTTTCCTGCCAAAGCCTTGAACCATCTCCGAGGCAAGTAGAACATTTTCTACTAAGAGTCGACCCTTCACAAACGCTGATTGAGTATTCATAATCATCAGGGGATGGATGTTCTCTAGTCTCCTGGATAGGATTTTGGAGATGACCTTGTAGATGACATTGCAACAGGATATGGGTCTGAAGTTGGTGATCATGTCCGCTCCTATCACCTTAGGGATCAGACATAAGGCCATTGCATTCAATTGCTTGAGAATGTTTCCTGTGCGGAAGAATTCCTTGACCGCAGCAATGACATCATGACCAATGATATCCCAAGAAGCTCTGAAGAAATCCCCAGTATATCCATCCGGACCTGGTGTTTTGTTGGCTGGCATTGAGAACATTTCCTTCTTGATTTCCTCCTCAGAAACATGAGAAATCAAACCTGCATAATGATGGTCAGAGAGCCTGAAGGGAATGAAGTCTGCAAGATGCTCCATTTCCGCAGGTGTGAGGAAGGTAGAGGGTCCGCCTATCAGGTCCTCATAAAAGGACACACAATGGCTCTTGACCTCCACAGGTGAAGTTAACCTCTGACCTTGCTCATTGATTAGGTAATGAATCTTATTCTGTGATCTGCGGTTCGCCACAACTCGATGAAAGAAAGCAGTATTGAGATCCCCACATTCAAACCATTTGATTCTAGCTCTTTGGTAGACAAACTTTTCTTCAGCAATAGCTAATGTCATCCATTCTTTATAGGCCTTTTTCTCTTGAACAGCCGCAGTAGTTGAGGGATTACTCAAAAGCTGAGCTTGGCAGAGGAGAAGACTTTCCTGAGCTTCACGCGTTCTATTCTCAAAGTTAGAGAATTTTTCACGGTTAAGATCCCTGATAACACCTTTAAGAGCTTGAAGCTTCTTTACTAATGAGAACTGAGCCGTGCCTTGAAAGTTTGCATGGTGCCAGAAGTCCAGAAGCCTCGGAAGAAACTCCTCGTGATGCAGCAAGAAGTGAGAGATCATGAAGTGCCTTCGTCCCCTTTGGCGCTCACCAAGGTCTATAATCGAAGGGCTATGATCTGAGAAGTCCGGTTCAGGGAATTGAGAGAAGGAAAGGGGGTAGTTGGCTAACCAGTCATCATTGATGAGGACTCTATCTAGCTTCTTAGCTATAGGGTTAAGGTCCTGCTTATTCCACCATGTGAAGTGATTCCCTCTAATAGTAAGATCATGAAGAGAGGCGTATGCCAAACAATCCCTGAATTCCTCCATACCCTTCCTTATGCGGGTTCCTCCTGATGAGTGTTCAGCTGGATTCAAAGTTTGGTTGAAATCTCCCAAAACTGCCCAGGGTCGAGAGTTGACTGCGTTGTCTCTAGCCAGAACACCAATCTCCTCCCAAAGTAGTTGTCTCCCATATCTGCAATTTACCGCGTATACAAAAGAAATGGCAATTTCCTTATCCTCTCTTGGAAGCTGAACTAAACATGTTATCATTTGATTCGATTTTGAATGGATAGAAAGCTTTACTGAAGGATGCCAGACCACCCAAATTCTACCAAGTTCCGCAAACTCATAGTTAGCTTCAAAGCTCCAACCCGGGAAGGTGGACTGCATATATTTGTGAGACTTGTGCTGCTTCACTCGAGTCTCTACTAAACTACCAAAAATCGGCTTATACTGCCATAGCCATTTCCTAAAGCTTCTCCGTTTTATACTATAGTTAAAACCTCTAACGTTCCAGCAAAAAATATCGACTTCTACCATTAATGAGATTTTTTAGAAGGAGACCCCTTCCTTGTGGAAGCTCGCACAAAGCGTCTCTCTTTCTTCGATTGAACCTTGATAAAATTCCTGTTATCCTCAGGATTATCATCTTCTTCAGACGGGGAGTCAGAAGAAGAGGATTCCTCTACATGCTCAAATTCTGAAGAGGAAGGAGCTGAGGAGGAGGAACTTCGGGGGTTGATGATCTTTTTGGAATGTTTGGGAGCAGATTACAGTTTGTCTAGCCCAATGTCCAGGACCAGTCCCCCTTGGTTGAGAGAGGGGTTAGGAGGCTTCGCTGAGACCGTCGCACCAGCCTCGACATCTCTTTTGGCCTGTTCCTTTTGTCTCCGGGTGGGATTCTTTCTCTTTTGGTTCAAAGACTCTACTGCCACATTGCGCTTATCGTTCTTCCCCCTAGGACAGGTCTCCCGCGAGTGGGTAGTAGAGTTACAGCTCTTACAGAGGATAGGAGCCGTAGGACAGCGTTTGATAGAATGTCCTACACCTTGGCAGAAGGAACATATTGGAGGGAGGCAGGGACTAGAGACTTCAATACGAAACGTCTCACCAGATTCGAATTGAGCGTTGACCGCTTCGGGAAGGGGTTTAGTGATGTCCACTATGGTGAAGACTTTGGCGACTTCAAGATCCGTAAGATTGATAGTAGAAGGATGACAGAAAACTGGGTGTCCAATCAATCCTGCTACATGTTCAAGGGCTTCCTCAGAGAAGAATTGGGGAGGAACTCCCCTAAGTTCAAGCCAGACTGGAGCTTCTGAGAGTTCAGGCATCACTGAGGAGAGTCCTGGTTCCCAATCTGCTACAAACATGGATTGACCTTCAATGTGCCATACTCGTTGAGCCAGTACTCTTTTGCGGGTTTCCTCGCAAGGGATTTTAATAAGGACCGACTTGGGTCCTTGCTTGGAGATGGTGATGTCACGGCGTTTCCGGCTCCATATTTCGTTAAGGATGGCGTACAGCGTACCTTTTGGTGGAAGATTGCCATGAAATTGACCAATGATGAAGTCTTTCCAGCGAGATTGGTTCCTTTTGATGACCTCATTCGGGATCTTAACGCAAAGCTCTCCAGATTCAAGAGTGAAAGGCTTGCCTTTGCGCTCCATTTTACCTGAAGAGCCTACTAGAATATCCTTCCATTTCGCCCCAGCTGGGCTATGAGGAAGGTCTGAGGCGACGACAGCTGCGGGGGGATCTGGGATCTGGTTACAAGATCCACTAGAGGTTGTCGGACTGACCGATCTAGCCGACCTAGGACCATCCTCGATGGGGTCCTTCAGGGAGGAGGAGACTTCAACCTCTTTAACAGGCTTTGCTGCCTCAGGGGGCAGAGATGGTTCAGAGGGCGGAGAAGACTCAGCGGGCAGGAGGCGAAAGGAAGGAAGGGGATCTGGGATCTGGTTCCCAATATGCGGGGGGGGGGGGGGAACGATTTTTCTTCTTCATTGGGCGGACTCACGGGGGTTGCCGTCGTCGAGATCGGCAACGACGGCTTTGAAGGAAGGAGTTAGGTTTCGCCTTTTCGAAAGAGATTTTGATTTTATTCTGAATTAATAATCCTGTTATTGAAAAATAAGTTCTTTTTCTTATAGGTGATATGTTTATTTAAAAAAAATAGCTGATATGTAGCGACGTAATTACAACATCTGAATTGTTTAATCATTATGCTGCTACTCTGTCACATTATGCAATTGTACTAACAGTTATATTTATTGTTTAGCTAGTGATTCAGTTAATTAGAATCACCTGTTCCAATAATAAATATAGAACATCACCAATAGTGTTCTTGTAAGTGAAGTGACGTCCTCATTTTGGACCACTTTTAAGTTTCTTGGATCTGAAATATGTGAATAGAAACAACGCACTAATTCATCATACTTACATCAAAGTTTATATTGTTGTTTTTCAATATTATTTAATAATTAAAAATTCCTTACAAAGTCAAATTTTATTTTTATATCCTAGTGGTTAAATTTCTATTATTTGAAGATTAGTGTAAAGTAATAAAAAGGATTATAATGCAGAGAATTATAAACAAGGTCCTACATACGTTACAAACCATTGACATAATTAAGAGAATCTGGCACTGATAATATGATTCTTATTGTTGGTGGAACCAGAGACATCATATCACATGGTAGGGGCTGACCATAGATAGGCACCTCCCTTTGCTTAAACATGTTTCAACGTATTATATACTTCTTCAGATAAAATTTCATATATTTTTTAATGACCGTGCATGGTGTAAACCACAACTTACATTGTCAATTTATGTGGAAAATCTGATATAAACACATAACTAAGAAGTCATATATATGCAAATAAATATAAAGATTCAAATTCTACTTTACAAATATACTTCAAAATAAACTTTGCTGTGTATATTCAATGTTACAAAGACATGTGATTTTAGTTTCATATGCGTTTATAAAACATGAGGAGTACTTTGACTAGACATGAAAGTACCTTCCAAAGAAATCTTAGACTCGTGAGTCGTGTTCAAGTTTGTAGCTCAATGCTCATAGTCATATAATATTGCTTCCCAATTTATCATGGGTAATGGATGTACAGTGTTTGAAAAACAGACACATTAGAAGAAGAAAACGAAATTAAAGAGAAACTCTTATAAATGTTTACGTCGATGTTAGGGGTAGATCTCTCCCATAAAAGGCCCAGCCCAAGGACAGGCCCAAGTGGGTTTCAATCCATAAAGGGTATAATAGTCTTTACAAGAAACGAACCGACACAGTAACCTATAAATAGTGGGTTACTGTGTACGGCGAAAGGGGACACTTTTCGAGAAAAGGACAAGAAAAACCGTTAGAAAAGAACAATATACGCGAGCTCGCAGCTCGTCATTTTTGTTATAAACGACCTTTTAGCTCGTCAAATTAAATTGTAGCTCGGCTTTTCAGTTTAATAAAGAGAATTTCGACCCCCATTTAACACCGAACTAAATATCTCAATTGTACCGATTTGAACATCAACAATTTGGCGCGCCAGGTAGGGGAAGACAAAGTTGAAATTTCCGAAACAACTTGAAAGACGAGCCCAGTGAAAATTGACGAGATGGCTGGACCTACAGAAGACCAAGGTAAAAGTACGAGCTCATCGGGCGGAACGACGACTCCGGGAACGGAAAGAGCCAAGCCCACTGTCCTTCCGACCCCGGATGCTCCCCGCAAAACCGTTGCAGCTGAAAGCCCGGATTCCTTCGTCATTGCAACCAATTTGACGAGTCCAACGAGTGCGGAGGCGACCCAAAATCCTGTTCAACTCGCCACTTTCAGCGCGCAGCCCGTAACCAGTATCGACGAGCTCTTTCGTGGGATACTGATGCGCCTCGACCAACAAGAACAAAGAACCGGCACTCGTTTGGATGCGCTAACCGTGGCTCAAGCCAGCTCTCAGGAGGAAATTAATCATCTCCGTACTCTCCAGCGTGCCGCAGCAGTCAACCTCCCCGTCGAGGTAATGGACGGGAGGCCTCAGGCGCGAGCCGAACAAACAGAACGAGACCCAATCGTTCGAGCTGGTGACAGAAACCCGATCTTGCAAACTGATGAAACGAAAGCAGCGGAGTTAAAACAGATTAAGGAGAAAATGCAGGAGATGGAAGCAAGATTCCACAAAGTAACAAGCAGAGCACCGAATATGGACCTTGTGCTCGAAGCTACACAACGAACCCCATTTTCCAAGAGGCTCACCACAACGTCAGTTCGGCGAACGATCAAGCCTAGGCTGGGTTATTATGATGGAACAGTCGATCCAAGGGATTTTTTACTCACGTTCGGAGTAGCGCTCGCCCCCCTGCAATTTAGCCCAGAAGAGTACGACGCGGGCGCATGTCAAGTTTTTGC
This sequence comes from Camelina laxa, assembly GCA_024034495.1. Lineage (NCBI taxonomy): Eukaryota > Viridiplantae > Streptophyta > Magnoliopsida > Brassicales > Brassicaceae > Camelina > Camelina laxa. The sequence goes on along the minus strand of CM043880.1, from coordinate 21,544,781 downwards.
CGAACATCTGACAGGAACGGCCCTGAGTTGGTTCTCGCGACTCCCGTCCGGATCAATCGATAGCATAAAAGATTTGATGACGGAATTCATGAAGCAGTTTTCGGTTCTAGTGGAAAATAAAAATTCACATGCCGACCTGTACTCGCTAACTCAGTCTCGACAGGAGTCACTTCGGTCGTTTATCGCACGATTCAGGGAAGTTGTCGTCAACGTATCAATTCCGGATGCAGCAGCAATTGTAGCCCTGAAAAATGCCTTATGGTACGAATCACGGTTTAAGGAAGAGTTGTCCTTAACACACGTCGAGACAATCGCGGACGCACTAAGCCGAGCCGCAAAACATATCGAAGTGGAGGAAGAAAAGGCTGTTCACGCCAAGAAGCATGCGCCGGAAAAAAACGCCGCAACCAAAGAACCAGTATCTTCAACCCAGAAGATCGACCACGTCGAACCACGGCAACATTTCGCTCGCAATCAGGACCGAAATCGCCGAACCTTCGCGATCAGTGGCGATACGCTGAGTCTACCGTCAAACAAATACGTCAGAAAAGAAGTCGGGGAGGGTAGCACTCAGTTCTGTACCTATCACCAAAGCAATACTCACGCGACCGAGGAATGTCGTTACCTCCAGAACGTCTTAATGGAACGGTATAAGGAAGGCACGATAGTTGTCGAGTCGGACAGAGCTAAAGCGGCACGATCAGGAAAACCAAACGTCAATCGAACCGAGAGCGTTGCTCGAAAAGTGTCCCCAATGGCCGCCTACCTCAGCGTCGTTAGGTTACTTTCTAAGCGCTTCGATGAATTCGAGCTAATCAAAGTCCCTAGGGGAGACAACGCCCCGGCCGACGCCTTGGCAGCTCTCGCTTCAACGTCCGACCCAGATCTAAAACGGATTATCCCAGTTGAAAGCATAGACACGCCAAGCATCAAAGAAACATCGACAGCAACCTGCCTTGCACTTCATCAAACGAACTCCGAGGTGTCTTCCACCCAGCAGTTCGCAGTATCCGAACAGCAACCCAAGACCCCTGACGATAACAAGACCGACTGGCGAGTCGAAATCCGCGCGTATTTGGCGGACGGCGATGTACCAACGGACAAGTGGGCAAAGCGGCGGCTAAAAACGAAGGCTGCCCATTACACTCTCATGAAGGAGCATTTGCTTCGTTGGACCGCATCAGGGGCATTATTGCTATGCTTACATGGAGACGATGCAGAGAGAGTCATGATGGAAACTCATGAGGGCGCTGGAGGGAACCATTCGGGAGGAAGAGCCCTGGCGCTACGAATCAAAAAACATGGTCACTACTGGCCAACGATGATATCAGACTGTGAGAAGTTCGCCGCCAAGTGTGAAAAGTGCCAGCGACACGCTCCAATCATTCACCAGCCGACCGAACTACTGCGAGCCGGCATAGCCCCGTATCCCTTCATGCGTTGGGCAATGGATATAATTGGCCCGCTACCCCCGTCGAGACAAAAGCGTTACATTCTCGTCCTTACCGACTATTTCACAAAGTGGGTCGAAGCCGAATCTTATGCCCTGATTAAGGCCAAAGATGTACAACTTTTCGTCTGGAAATTTATTATCTGCCGACACGGGTTGCCATACGAAATAGTGACCGATAATGGATCGCAGTTCATTTCCCTCCAATTCGAAGACTTCTGCGCCAAGTGGCAGATTAAGTTAAGAAAATCGACGCCACGATACCCCCAAGGTAACGGACAAGCGGAAGCTACAAACAAGACGATACTCGACGGCCTTAAAAAGAGAATGGACGCCAAGAAGGGTGCATGGGCTGACGAGCTCGACGGAGTACTCTGGTCCTATCGGACGACCCCGCGGCAAGCCACTAACCAAACACCCTTCTCCCTAGCATATGGGATGGAAGCCATGGCCCCGGCTGAGGTTGGTAGTACCAGTCTCCGAAGAGCAATGCTAGTCACCAACACAAGCCTCAACAACGATATGATCATGGACCGCCTCGACGAGCTGGAAGAAGAACGTGACAAGGCTCTTCTACGAATCCAGAACTATCAACTCGCCGCGGCTAAATACTATAATAAGAAGGTGCATAATCGGCATTTCGATGAAGGCGATCTCGTTCTCCGAAAAGTCTTCGAAAATACCGCAGAACCAAACGCTGGAAAAATGGGAGCCAACTGGGAAGGACCATATCAAATATCCAAGATAGTTCATCCCGGCGTATATGAACTGTTAACCATGGATGGCGAACTAGTCCCACGTTCCTGGAACTCAATGCACTTGAAGCGTTATTATTATTAGGAGCTGAGCAGTGGCTCGACTACGTTTAAATCTCGACTTTGTAATGTGAACTACGAGCGGCTTGATCCTTCCTGATCGGAGGGTACGTAGGCAGTCCCGTTCACGGGACACAGCTGCAAATAAAATAAATTTTCATTTATTCGAAAATCTTTCGCTGCTTAACTCGTCGATAATTAATCCAAGCAAATCGTCACGAGTCACATATTAAAAAAAAAAAAAAAAAAAAAAAAAGCCGAGTCGTTGCTCGCAAATTATGTCGACCATCGCGAGTCACACCTAAAAAAAAAAAAAAAAGCCGAGTCGTTGCTCGCAAATTATGTCGACCATCGCGAGTCACACCTAAAAAAAAAAAAAAAGGTCGAGTCGCCACTCGCAAATTATGTCGACCATCGCGAGTCACACTAAACAAAAGCCGAGTCGCCACTCGCAAATTGCGTTGACCATCGCGAGTCATATTTAAAAAAAAAAAAAGAAGCCGAGCTGTCACTCGCAAATTGTATTATAAGCCGATCACCGAGTATCGCACATACAAAATAAAATCAAAAGCAAATCAACCCGCAATAAAAGTTTATTAAGGGGCGCCAGCCCTAGTACAATAAGTAGAGAACAGGAGCCGACCCTGAAACAACGGCATTTATTATTTAAAAAGGAGGGTGGAAGGGAAAAGATAGCTAAACCCCCCATATTCAGGAAATCATTATCGCGACCCCGATTCAAGGAGCCATGTCAGAATTAGTCGGCTCTCCGAGCTCAGACTCCCTTATCGCCTCTCGCCAGGCCCGGCACTCATTCCGCAACTTCTCTAACACATGCGCCGGGACTTCCATACCTTTACCGACCATTTTTTCAAGGTACGCCAGAATCCCATCGGCACGACTGCTCTCAATAAAGAGGTACTCCGAGCTCTCCAGCTGCAGAATGTAGCGGCGAAGCCTCTCGACCCGAGCCCGATACTCCGTGATCTCCGCATGATCAACGAAAGAACTCTGGGGAAGAGGCTCAAGGTCGCCCTCTTCACATTTTGGATCGTCAGCCGCGGACAACAGCGCCTCGTAACGCGAGCGTATTTCTATGAGCCGATCTCCTCTCCACTTCGACAAAAAGAACCCATCTGCAATCATGCGGTCAAGATACGCAATCGTTCCATCGACATGATGAAACTGAACGCGAAGCTCAAACTTACGACGGGCCGCCACGATGTAGGCCCTCAACCTCTGAACCCTCGCACGATAAAACCCGATCTCGTTGCGAATCATATCGTCCCGTGAACGTCTTTCAGCAAGAAATTCACGGGCCCTCTTCAACCATGCCGACCTAGTCGTTACAGGCATTATGCCAGTCCTAAATTACCTACGCGAGAGAAGAACGATCGGAAGAAAGCTAAATTTTAGCAGAAATAAGAGAAGTGGTGTGATAAGAAGAGAAGCTAAATTTATAGAATGAAGTGTGCAATTTTCGAGGCAGAATGATCATCCTCGAAAATCACACCCACTAATTGATCGACACGAGACAAACAAAGGCGGGAAACACCAAAGGAAAGTTGGTTCAATAATTAAAAGATGCAAATATTCAACAAAAAAAAGGGGAGAACATTGCCGCTAAGGCATAACATCCGCGACAAGCGGGAATAAGTTTGTAGAAATTCAAAAACGAGATAAATTAAGGAGCAACGAGACCATCCACCGGGAACTCCCACCGACCTCAGGAACATCGGTCGAGACACCCGGCTCGGCAGGAATTGTCCTAATTGACTCATCCGGCACAGGAAGTCCAGTAGCCCCCTCCGAACTTCATCGCCGGACTCGTGCTCCGACCTGTTAACCTCGCCTTCGTCGGACGATGACGAGTCCGAGTCGCTTGAAACACCAGGGGACCGAACCCAAGAAGGCAGCGGGGGAGAGGACCGGCGAAGATAGAATACACATCGAAATCGCCAGGATTAAGATCCGGAATCTCGATTTTGTCGATCTCTTCCTTCAGCTCGTTTGCCACGGCATCGACCCTTTCCTTCACTTCATCGGATTGAAGAATGATCTGACCATCCGCTACCAGCGTCTCGAGCATTTGAGCATTCCCCACGGCCTGGTTGTATTCAAGAAGTTTTGGCCGAGACTCATCGGTCGCAGTAGCCAATGCCCTATGACGATTCAGCATCTTTTGAACACGATCGGCAACGTTGCGATACGCAGTCATCTTCTGCAAATTACCAAATTCGCGACGACGATCCCTCAACCTTTTCGTCTCGGAATCCAGCGTTGTTGAAGTTTGGCGCATGAATCCTCTGATGCCTTTAGCTTCGACCGGAGGTCGGCATTTTCAGCAGTGGCCTCCTCTCGCTGACGCTCGAGCTCGGAAACATTCTCGCTCAGCCTTTTGTTTGAACGGACCGCCTCCTCAAGCTGGCCTTCAAGCTTCTTGATCTCGTCAACGATGCGGGAGCGGAGGTTTCCATATCGTAAACACGCCTCTCATAGCAGGAAGCGAGACGGTTGATCCGAGCAATAAGCTGCCATGGCAAAAGGCCTGTGATTAGTAAAAAAAAAAAACAAACAACGTAAACATGGCCAAGTATATAAGTATACGAGCTACGAACCTCGAAGGCAGTGCTCGCCACATCGATGATCTTGTCACCCTCCTTCATCCTTTCGACCGGTAGTAGGCGGCCATTCCCGAAATGAATCTTGCGAAACAATTCAGTGCACGCCCCAGCATCATTTGGGAACGCTCGCGCAGCGAAGTATGCGAGAAATCCCAAAGATAGTCCACAGTCCGCTGTTTTTTGGAGGGCTCGGCTCGCTCTAACGGGAGATCTGCTCTTTTGGATGAGGAATTTGGGGCTGACACGCTCCGGCGATTTTGGTCGCTTGTTGTTTTCCTTCCTTGGGAACGACTCCGGCAGGAAGGGTCATGATATTCGGCCGAGATCCCGAAACCGGCCTTTTCCCAGCACGGATCTCAGCCGAGCGAGGGTCCTGAGGAACCGAAGGGGACCTGCAACGAGCCAGTCCCGAAGGGTGGGATTCAGACAGCCTTCCCGAGTGAGAGGACTGAGCAGTCGCAGGAGGGTCAGCGGTCCGACGGTAACGAGCAGAAACGTTCGGAATCTCGTAGTTAAGCCTTCCCATATTGCTAGCTGGAAATGATAACCAAAAGCTCAAGCGTTCAGCAGACCCAAAAAAAAAAAAAAAAAAAAAAAAAGTAAAAAAAAAAAAGGGAGAACCTGCGAGACGAGAGTCTGTTCGCGTTTCTGAAGAAGTTCGTTGTTTCCTTGGACGACCTCCTTTTCGTGGCCCCGAACCTGGCCAAATGTAAGGACCTGCTGCCCTGATCGCGTCAATTTCAGCTCGAAATGCGGGAGGATAGGGAAGAAGACACCTCGGAACAACGACTGCAGAAGATAAACCAAATGAGACCAACCAAAAAGAACAGACGCGACAAACGAAACAAGCTACAAAGAAAGATTGACTACCAGGTGAAAGGTTCCACCCAGAAAATAAACGGATCGCGGGATCCTCGACGACCCCGGCACCACTTTCAAGAAAAATAAGACCCCTCCCAATTATGGGTCTTCCCTTTTGCTCCTCGACGAGCTGGGGCGATCGCGAGCTGACATAATAAACACCAGGTTTCTTATGTCTGGATGCCGTTAAGCGAGTAAGTTCCTCGAAGTGATCAACTGTGAGGTCGACTCCAGCCCTCTTCGCCAAAATGGCAATACCAACCGCATTCCTAAAAGTAGCTGGCGCGAACTGGGATATTGCCGCTTCGCGCTTGGCAAAGTACGACATAAGAAAAGACGGAAGGGGAAAGGTAACCCCGCATTCAGAAAATAACTTCTCTGACAGGCAGATGAAACCGTGAGGAACATCCCGGGGACGTTGAGTCTCGCCAGGAATAATGATGGTTGGTTCGGCAGCTAGAGCGCCAATTTGAACCGCGTCAAGAGCCGATCTACGGGTAGAGGAAGATCTAGGAACAAAGTGGAGAGATTTTCTCCGGCTCTCGACGAGTAGCGATCGCTGGAGTAGGATCACGCCCAAAATACGATCTTCCAAAAGTGTCATATCCTCCAGGTCTTCGTCAGTAAGAGAGGGGATGACACACGGGAGAGTAGATGAGCTCGGTGCGGCCTCACCGGAAGAAATACGACGCTGGAGCTCGGCCAAATTCGTATCGTCAGAACTAGTCGAAGACCCCGACGAAACGAGGCTACCCGCTGGAGATCTGGCCCTATGACGAGCTGATCTGCTAGAATCACTGGAATTCGACGAGGTATTCGACGAAGATGGCTCGCCGCGGAAGAGTCGATGAAGTGGGTCCGGGGAAGCCATAGAGAATTGAAAGATAAAAGTACAGAGACGAACTAGAGAGCAGAGAAGAAGGATACCTGAGAGCGGGCGAGGAAGCGGCGATGGAAGAAAAATGAAATGAAATTGTGGAAAGAAGTTTCGTATTTATAGGCAGGAGAGGGAAGGATCTCGAAGCCATCATTACAAATCCAGAATCGGTGCGACGTTACAACTTTCGGACGTCACGCGCTAAAAATAACGCGTGACGAGAAGAGTTCACAAAAGAAACGAGCATCCCACGCGCGACTCTCTAACTTCCCGATGTTTGTCCACCAGATTCGGCAACCCCTAAGTTATTACGAAGACAGTGCTGAGTTCTTCGCATGAGCTACGAACTGAAGGAGGGGGGGAATACTGTTAGGGGTAGATCTCTCCCATAAAAGGCCCAGCCCAAGGACAGGCCCAAGTGGGTTTCAATCCATAAAGGGTATAATAGTCTTTACAAGAAACGAACCGACACAGTAACCTATAAATAGTGGGTTACTGTGTACGGCGAAAGGGGACACTTTTCGAGAAAAGGACAAGAAAAACCGTTAGAAAAGAACAATATACGCGAGCTCGCAGCTCGTCATTTTTGTTATAAACGACCTTTTAGCTCGTCAAATTAAATTGTAGCTCGGCTTTTCAGTTTAATAAAGAGAATTTCGACCCCCATTTAACACCGAACTAAATATCTCAATTGTACCGATTTGAACATCAACAGTCGATTTAGTATATTACCTTTTACCCTGAAGAAAGAAAAAACTGATTTTGTCGATCATTCCAAACTGTACAAAATTCATACGGCCTTTTATAAAACTAATATGGCCCAATGCAAAAATCAAATCTAAGTTGAACGGGCCATTTCCCTAAGAGGATACTCTGTTTGTCCCAAAAAAAAAAAAAATGTAAGATATACTATGTTAGCATTATTCCAAATACCTTACGTTTTGTTGTCGTTTCCGTATATTTTTTCTTTTTCTTTTCTGAAAAAAGGTTTTCTTTGTTTTACAGTTAAAATCAACTGAATTACAAATGTTAAACAGATCAAACTTCGTGCCCAATATACATGAGGATTAGGTCTACTTAGATGAACCCACAACATTTTTGTTGAAAACGTCTTTAACAATTGTCCCTCTACTTGCCCTTGGGCAGTTGAGCCACATCAGTGAAATAAGAAAGACATACCTTGGTGGCTTGGTCCGTACCCATCGGTTTTCTGTCGGTTAAGTATCCATCGATTACGGTAAATTATTTAAGTACTCTTTTGACGAATTTAAAGCTCTTGGAAATTCCTTCAGTTATTCCTCGCTTTAAAACTTGTTTTCTTTTTATGCCTTGATTGGAAGACCATATGAAGAAGCTTTTTTAATTTAATCATCCAATCAACATTTTGTAGGAGAGCATATAAGGGAGCATTTAGAAGCTGCAGATGCTCTCATATGCTCTCTTCCTGTATGCTCTCATTTTAAGCATTTCTCAAGCATTTAACTATAAAATATTATTATATATTAAAATAATTTTTAATAATTGATTTATTTTTAAAAATAGAAAATTATGATTTCATAAAAGACAAATTTATTTTTTATAAGATAATATATATAAGAAACTATTTAATGTTATTATTTAAAATAATATAATAATTTATTTAATACATTAAAATATTAATGTAGATATAACGTTTATAATGTATATTATTTTTTATTTTAGTTTAATGTGTTATATTATATATATTTTAAAAATTTATGAAATTAAAAAATATAAATATAAATATAAAGTTTTAAAATATAATATATATTAATTATTCTGTAATTAATGTGTTACATTATAAATATATATAATTAAAAATTATTAAATTACAATTTATATTTATAAAAGTTATAATATTTATTAAATGTAAAATATATTAAAAGTATTATATAACAATGAGTGATAATTAATTTTTTTAATAAAACATATTTAAATTATATTTGTTTAATTAATATAATATATTTAATATAAATATAATATGTAATACTCACTGCTATACCAATCAACTAAATGTGTTATATTAATCAGAGCATACAGCTTATGCACCTTAATGCTTATGCTGCATAATGTTAATGCTCTAGTATATGTTGTTCCAATCAAACCCTTAGTCTAAGCTAAAATGTTTAAATGTCTACTTTTATTTCACTACATAAAGAAAATAAGAAATGTCGATATTTTTTATGGACAATTCTTGGGTTTACCCTTAGAGGTGCCTCTCTTGTTCACCCCCTCTTAATTAAAGAAATAAATTACTAATTAAAGAAACAAAATCTGTATATAATTTAATTTTAATTATAAACATTATATTATAGTTTTTAATTATAACATCTAATCCAAGTTACATTTTTATAAATCTAAACTGACATATAATTGTGTTTAATTGTGTAATTTAAACCCTAACCACTCTTTTATAAACCTAAATTGAAATACAATTTTGTTTAATTGTAAAATCTAAACCCTAATCACTCTTTTATAAACCCAAACCGACATATAATTTTCTTTAATTGTAAAATTTAAACCCTAACCACTATTTTATAAACCCAAACCGACATATCATTTCGTTTAATTATAAAATCTAAACCCTAAACCCTAACCACTCTTTTGTAAACCCAAACCGACATATAATTTCGTTTAATTATAAAATTTAAACCCTAAACCCTAACCACTCTTTTGTAAACCCAAACCGACATATAATTTCGTTGAATTATAAACTCTAAACCCTAACCACTATTTTGTAAACCCAAACCGACATATAATTTTGTTTAATTGTAAAATCTAAACCCTAATCACTATTTTGTAAACTCAAACCGACATATAATTTTGTTTAATTGTAAAAACTACACTCTAATCATTCCTTTATAAACCAAACCGACATAACTTCCTTATTAAAAAATCTACAGAATTTGTTTCCTTAATTTGTTTTGTTTTTATTTTAATTTTGATTTATTTTATAAATATAATATAACATGGCATTTTGTTATATTTTGATTGGTTAATTAAGAGGGGGTGAATAAGAGAGGTTCACCCCTAGGGTGAACCCAATAATTTTTCATTTTTTATACAAATGAAATGGTTGGCCATTTTCGATATACCGAAAAAATTTAATCATTTTGAAAGCACTACTTTATTCATAATCATTATAAAGCATATATACAACTTTTAAAAAATCTGTTTGAGTGTTCGTTTTCCACATCTATATGTTAGACTATGGGCATTGGTGTAGGACACATTTTGGTCCCTCAAATATAATAATATTATTTACAGAGTTTCTTAAATTTGATATAAGCATTGGTGAACTTGTCCTTCAACATTAAAAACGTAAGTGGCATAGTGGTGAAGTTGTCACAACAATGAGGACCACGGTTAGAACCTCCAATATGCGAATTTTTAATTTCTTTCCCCTTAGCGAAGGGTAAATATGTAACTTCGTCCAGATCATCTTCTTCAACCTATCAACCCTAATGGCCGCTTCATGTTTTCTGCGTTTTTTTATCTTCTGTTTTTTCGATTTTCTTTTGTTTACTATCATTTTTTCACATATTTTAACCCGAATAGCATAGATCTACCTTCCATCTATAGATTCTTGACAAAAAGAAATTGAGTTTTATAAACTTTTTTCTCAGACTGATTTTTCTACTGATTATGACCAACTCGCGGCGGTTAACCACCGCCCACCGTCCATTTAAACGGCCGCCGAGTCTAACTTTTAGAACACTGCAAACATAAAAAATAAAAACAAACAACACCAACCACACAGATCCTGCCACGTGTAAGGAAGGACACAGCAAAGATCGTCCCGTTTGAAGGAACGTCCCTTGTATAATCTGCATATTTCGATTTAAATTTAAAATTTTAATAGTGAAGGACGGACCAAACTAACGCCGATGCACATGCTCTTAGTTCATTCTTATTTATTCTAGGCCGGTGTCCACGCTTGAGTGCAAGTTTCTTTTTCATTATTATTATTATTACTTCTTTTTTTTTTGACAATAGACTACAAAATTAGCTTAAATAAGCCAATACGAAAAAACATTGTTTACATAAATTTTCTTTTTCATTATTGTTGTACTAATTTTATGTTACGTTGATATGTAAATTTTAGATATTTATATTAATAGGCCAAATTCTTGAAAATCTGAATGTGAAGTTTCTTTTAAAATTTTAATTAGCCAGAAATGGTACAAAAAACAACAATCACAGAATTTTTTTTTTCTATATATGTATCTGAAATCCAAAAGAAATGATGTTATAAAGACTTATTTTAAAATAGGGTTTTCTGTCGATTTCCAACTCAAAAAATCAATTGACAATGAGTGGGGAAATCCTAATTATATACTCCACTTGATAATTTCTCCAAGTACCGATGTGGGATGTATTACACTAGGGTTTATTGTCAAATAAGGCATTTTTTTTGTTAAAATCTTTGAAATAAGGAATTTTTGTCCATGCTTATGGATTTAGGTACTTTTATCAGTCTTAATTGCAATAACAAACGAATTATCAAGTGGCGGCGTCGACTCTGTTCGGCGTCGCTGGGAAATCGTTCTCTCTCCCCTGTGCTCTTGTCTACCATACACTCTGGATCTACGTCTGTTTCTATGGTGAACATTCAAGAGGTTCATCGAGGCTCTGCACCGCAACTCCGGCTATGCTCCAGCTTCAACCCACCCCTCTACCTCCGTCTCTTCCGGTGGTTGCTCCCAGTGAGGTGATTCTCGCGAGCTTCCAGCCTCTCAACGCCAGATCTGAGAATTCACACAACCCATGTAACCTTGTCCCTCGCCTTTGCCACTCGCTCTCTTCGAAGTTAATCCCATCACCTCTCTGCTCCTCGGATCCAGATCCCCTCACCAAGCGCTTTGCTTGGTCGCAGTTGGACAGGAGCTCTGATTTGACGCTAGAGCCGTGCAATCTTTTGACAAGCCCTCGAGACCCAGCCTCTGTTCTTCATAAACCCAGGTCTGCTCAAAAAATTTCTTTGCTTTCCCGTAGCTTTCCATTGCGTCTACTTATGGAACCAATTGTCCGAAGACTGCAATTGGAACATAATAAACCATTGGTGCTCTATTGTTGCAAAGTTAACTTGCGAACCCTGCCATTAGGATTGTTTAATGTCTCGATTCAACTTTTGATGAGGACCGGCATTATGACCCCGTCTCTACGGAGCGTTGGTTACCGGTGCCTCTCAAAATTTCCCCTTATGTTTCAGCTGTTCACTGATCTAATTCAAGTGTTATCCTTCAATTTGTGCTCTGAAACCGAAAGTTCTAGGAAGCTCGGCATTATGATCTCCTCTCCAAGGAGAGGAGGTTACCGAAATCTTCCCACACTTCTTCCCATAACCTTCATGTGCCCTGAACTTTGTCAAGTACACAATACCATTTTCAGGAAGGTTATCGCCCCTTGGCAAAAGCTGAAGAGTATCGGCATTATGACCATTGTTCCATGGAATGTGGTTACCGAATCATCCTCAAACAAGCCATGTCCACACTTAATCCCCCAATTACCCTCTTCCTTGCCTTTGAACAGATCAAACCATCTTGGTTCTCGGCAAGGGAAACTCTCTCAATGTCAGCTTGATAAGGACTATTTATCACGTTTCCGCTGCAACTGCGAATGTGAAGCCGACTCATCTTGAGTTAGCTTGTGGTTTGATGCTTCTTCGCTCACACCTCCAACTCCTCTTGGACATGATTGTCGCTCTACCTATCTTTACTTTGATGTTTATGTTGTTTATCGACCTCTGCTTTGGAACTCCTATTGTAAGATTTGTTACTCTGTTTGATTAAATGAAAGTAAGAATTCTTTGCCAAAAAAAAAAAAAAAAAAAAAAAAAAAAGAGGTACTTTATCATTGCGAATTGTCTATTCTAATCCTGCGAAATAAGCCATCAATACTTTCTTCTCTTTCGACCAAAACACACCTTCTTCTCTTTCCTCTCCCGACCAAAACACTAAACATCTCCACCACCACCATTTCAGATGTCCTACTAATTCTTCAATGAATTGGATTATTTGTGTTTTGAACAAAAAAAACTAAACCCTAAGGAAATTATGTCTAGCGAACCCAAGGGCAATAATTGTAAACACTAAAATCTAGCCAAAACTTCCAACTTGTTTTCAAATCTAAACTACACTTGAAAATTACAATCTAACAAATCTTGAAAAAAACACAGCAGGAACTACCGATAAATCATTTTAAGTGAGGCGACTAAAGCGTTTAAGTTTAACGGCGATTACGCGACCGTCAGGCCGAGCTCACCGTCGTCGTCATTGGGAAAACTATCGTCGTCAGTCATCACCAGATCTCATTTACAGTGTCGTCTTCTTCGTCTTGTCTCCTCTTCATCACCAGATCTCATCATCTTCACCGCCATTGTTCATCGGATTTTATCATCACCGCCAGATCTCATCATCATCACCACCATCTGGTTCATCGGATCTCATCATCACCACCACTTAACTTGGCACAAATCGTCGTTGGCATTCATATAAGACTAATTCGTTTGGAGCGATCATGTTTGTGCAGTCAGAAAGAAAAGATCGAAGCATATCTTTTCGTCGTTTCATACATTGGCGACTCAAGAGAAAAAAACAGAGGTTGCGTCATTGTGTGATAGGTTGAGGATTCCCTTGTCGTTTATGAATAAGAAAGTGAGAACTAGTGGGAGAAAGGCTAGGAAGAGGGAGAAGAAACAAGTCGAGTTGAAGAAAAGTGGCTGAAGGAAGCTAAGTGTGAAGAAGACTTGAGTTGAAGTAGAGGGTTCTCTATATTCAATACTTTGTCGTTTTAATTATGGAAAATGTATTTAAATGGAACCTAAGTTAGGTTTCCTTATCTTACAACATTGCTATCTTAATCAAAGTCTTCTTTCTCTTAGCTGCCTCCTTCTAGCTTATCTCATCTAATCTGGGTACTGTTCTTATTATCTCTTCTATTTATCTCTTCTATTATTTCATCTATTATCACTCTTACTTCTCTAGATAGGCTTTGTCTTATCATTTGGTGCTTCTTCAGTGTAGAGACATGGCGGCTACTCCAGATCTACGTCAAGGCACACCTGAACTCGAGACACGCGTGGTACCTGATACACCGCAACAAGCTGAAACGGCGGAGCAACGAGAAGCTCGCCGTGACAAAGAGATGGCTTTGATGCGTGAGTCAATCCAAAATCTGAACAACATTATGCAGACGATGATGTTTGGCAACAACCGCAGCTCAACACCGCTGATATTTGCGAGTCCTGTCACAGGGGTTTTGCCGCAGACTCCGGGAACAGCTCCGGGAACAGCTTCGGGAAGCTGCGAGCAGATAAGACATGAGAGGGTTTTACCCTTGGCGACCCAGCGACCTTCCGATGGGTTGTTACCAGCTCCAACGGTGGCTCAACGAACAGAAGGGTTGTTTCCATCTCCGATGGTAGTGCAGAGGACTGAGGGCTTACTTCTGGCTCCGACGGTGGCTCCAACGTATGAAAATCCACTTCCCAGGGTTGAAACACCACGAAAACAGGTCGATATACCCTTGTTTGAAGGCCAGAATCCGAATGATTGGATTTTATGGATGGAGAAGGGTTTTTCCATGAACCAAACACCCGAATATGAGAAGAATGATGAAGCTGTAGCTTGTCTAACGGGTTTCGGAATAACCTGGTGGAGAAACTCTCAGGGAAGGCTGAGAATCACTACTTGGAAGGACTTCCAGGATAAGTTTAAAGAAAGGTTCAAACCTAGTCGGGGATGTTCGTCTTTGGATGGTTTGCTCACTATTAGACAACAAGGTTCAGTAGTTGAGTATCGAGATCGGTTTGAGGAGTTATCGGTGGAGTTACCTCAGGTTACTGATGATGTTTTGGAGTCAGCAGTCTTGCGGGATTTGAAGAAGAGTTTGAGGGATCCAGTGCTTCATAGTAGACTGGTGGACATGAATGCAATGGTTGATATGGCGCGGATGGTGGAGTTTCAAGAGAGTGAGAACTCAGGCTACCAAGTACGCTCCCAACCAAGAACAACCGGGTCCACCTCCCACACCTACCAAGGACAGACTTCCAGGAAACCATTTGAGGTAAGTAAGACGGTGAGTAAACCTAACACAGGAAGTGGTTTTAATCCTTGTAGGCACTGTGGTGAAAGATGGTTCAGTGGCCATCGTTGTAAGCAGCAGCAGCTGAAATGTTTAGAGGTTGATGAAGAGGATGACCACAATGAAATGGTAATGGAGGGCCAGCATCCGATACAAAACCAGGAAGAGATGGGAATGGAGCCGGATATGGTGACAGAAACTATCGAGTTAATGTCAGGCTTTGACGCAGAACAGTCCATGAGATTGCTGAGCAAGATCAAGGGTATACAGGTTATGATCTTGATCAGTTCTGGCGCTACAAGAAACTTCATTTCAGACAAACTGGTACATGAGTTGGGATTGAAGGTTTCAGAAGATAGAAAGTTTGGTGTGCGAGTTACTGGAGGTCAAATTCTCAGAGGTTAAGGGAAGTGTTCCGGTTTAACAGTGGACATTCAAGGGGTAGTTATCACGGAGGATTTCCTGTTGTTTGATCTGGGCCACACGGACGTAATACTTAGGTTCTCTTGGTTAGCAACTCTTGGAGATACCAAGATAAATTGGGGATTGCAGAAATTAAGCTGGCAGATTGGTAATATGTTGGTAACCATTCTTGGGGATCCATCATTACGCAAGTCCCAAGTCTCTATTAACTCCATGGAGAGGATGGCCAGGAGGAAAAGAGAGGCCTACCTATTGGAGTTATCATCCTTGTTTGAAAATGAACAACAACAACAACCGGTGGTGGATTCGGCAATAAAAAAGTTGTTGGGAAGTTATCAAACAGTATTTCAGATGCCGCAGGGTCTTCCTCCGATCCGGAATCGGGAACATGCTATCACTCTCAAGGATGGAGTTGGACCAGTCAACTTACGGCCCTACTGGTATTCTTTTGTGCAGAAAAATGAGATAGAAAAACTCATACAAGAGATGCTGACAGCTCAGAGAATCCGACCAAGTGTGAGTTCTTATTCCATCCATGTACTCTTGGTCAAGAAGAAGGATGGAGGATGGCGATTCTGTGTTGACTATAGGGCCTTGAATACAGTAACAGTTCCTGACCGCTACCCCATTCTAGTCATTGAGGAGCTTCTGGATGAGTTAAATGGCGCAATGGTGTTTTCAAAGCTGGAACTTAAGTCGGGTTACCATCAAATTCGAGTTAAGAGCAAGGATGTGGCTAAAACTGCTTTTAAAAGGCATCAAGGACACTATGAGTTCTTGGTAATGTCTTTTGGACTCACTAATGCTCCTTCTACATTCCAGAGTGTCATGAACGATCTGTTCCGACCCTACCTTCGTCGATTTGTTCTAGTATTTTTTGATGATATACTAGTCTACAGCCCGAGTTTGGAGATGCATGCGCAGGATCTAGAGCTAGTCCTCCAGCTTTTGCAACAGCACTAGTTCTATGCAAACTTGAAGAAATGCTCTTTTGGCCAAACCAAGGTTTCATATTTAGGGCATGTGATTTCAAAGGAGGGAGTCGAGGCTGATCCGGAGAAAATCATAGTGATGGTGGACTGGCCTGAACCGCAGTCAATCACAGAATTAAGAGGGTTCCTCGGGTTAACGGGGTACTATCACAGGTTTGTCAAGAACTATGGTCAGTTTGCGCGACCTTTGACTGAACTTTTGAAGAAAAATAGATTCCTGTGGACACCTGCGGCAACTGACGCTTTTCTAGCATTGAAGAAGGCAGTAACGAGTCTACCCGTGTTAGTGCTACCAGACTTTAGCAAGGAGTTCACTATCGAGACTGATGCTTCTGGTGCTGGTATTGGGGTTGTGCTATCTCAAGACAATCGTCTGGTGGCTTTCATCAGCCAAGCTTTCTCATCTCAAGGACGCATCAAATCGGTTTATGAGAGAGAGTTGCTGGCAATTGTTAAGGCAGTAACCAAATGGAAGCACTATTTGACCGGAAAGGAGTTTGTAATCAAAACAGATCAAAGAAGTTTAAGACATCTGCTGGAGCAGAAGGCAATCTCCACAGTTCAACAGAGATGGGCAGCTAAGTTGATCGGACTCAACTACAGGATAGAGTACAAACCGGGGGTTAAGAATAGGGTGGCAGACGCCCTGTCTAGGCGTCCTCCTACTGAAAGCTTACTTCAGTTGACCCTGGTGGCACCTCTGACCGTGAATAAGAACGAATTGGTGGAGCAGGTGAAACAAGATAAGGATTTAGGAGAAATACTCGAAAGGTTGGAGAGGGGAGAAAAGGTAAAGGATGGGTATAGTTTGGAGAAAGACATGTTGATGAAAGAAGGGCGAGTAGTAGTGCCCTGCGGATCTCCTTTCATTCCCCGACTCCTTGCACAATTTCATTCCAGTGTTATCGGAGGCCATGAAGGAGCCTTAAAGACTTTTAAATGCCTGAGTCAAGAGGTTTACTGGAAGGGAATGAGAAAGGATGTGGTCGAGTATATTACCAAATGTCAATTCTGTCAATAAAACAAGTATTCCACTCTGTCTCCAGCAGGACTGCTAGCTCCTTTACCGATCCCGAAACAGGTATGGTCTGACATAAGCCTCGATTTTGTGGAGGGGTTGCCTAAGTCGAAGGGGTTTAATGCAATCCTGGTAGTGGTTGATAGGCTCTCTAAATATGGTCATTTCGTCGGCCTCAAACACCCATTCACAGCGAAAACAATGGCTGAAGCTTTCATCCAAGAAGTGGTTAAGGTGCATGGATTTCCTGAGACAATGGTATCAGACCGAGACAGGGTGTTCCTGAGCAGCTTCTAGAGTGAACTTTTCAAATTGCAAGGCTCTGCACTTCACAAAAGCACAGTCTACCATCCACAAACGGATGGTCAGTCTGAAGTGGTTAACCGTTGTCTGGAAACTTTCCTTCGCTGTTTTACGAGTAGGAGACCAGCCTCTTGGGCACAATGGCTACCCTGGACAGAATACTGGTATAATACTTCTTATCACACCTCTATCAAGAACACACCATTTTTGCAGTTTATGGCAGGGATCCACCCAAGTTGTTGCGTTATGGGGACGTTCCTACTGCTAATGCTCATGTCGAGGAACTGCTGAAAGATATAGACAACCTTTTGGTGGAGTTGCGAGAAAACTTGGAAATGGCACAACATCGGATGCAAAGAGAAGCAAACAAGCATCGCAGGGATGTGCAGTTCCAGATTAAAGATTGGGTCTATCTCAACTTGAGGCCATATCGCCAACAATCCTTGGTTCGAAGAAGGAATGAGAAGCTAGCTCAACGTTACTTTGGACCATATCCGATTGAAGAGAAGGTGGGGCGAGTTGCTTACAGGCTGAAGCTGCCAGATCACAGTCAGATTCATCCAGCATTCCATGTTTCTCAGTTGAAAGGAGCTGTTCCTAATTCTCACACAGCATAGGAGTTACCACCTATCCTCACTCCTTCGTTAGAGTGGGCCACGGAACCGGAGACTTTCAAAGATATCCGTAAAGGCACGGGGGAGAAGAGTGAAACTGAGGTTTTGGTGCAGTGGAAAGGATTGCCTGATTCAGAATCCACTTGGGAGCCTTTGACAATGCTAGTGTACCAATTTCCAGACTTTAACCTTGAGGACAAGGTTAGTTCACTTCGGGAGATTATTGATAGGTTGCGGATTCCCTTAGCATTTATGAAGAAGAAAGTGAGAATGAGTGGGAGAAATGCTAGGAAGTGGGAGAAGAAACAAGTCGAGTTGAAGAAAAGTGGCTGAAGGAAGCTAAGTGTGAAGTAGACTCGAGTTGAAGTAGACGGTTCTCTATATTCAATACTTTGTCGTTTTAATTATGGAAGATGTATTTAAATGGAACCTAAGTTAGGGTTTCCTTATCTTACAACATTGATATCTTAATCAAAGTCTTCTTTCTCTTATCTGCCTCCTTCTAGCTTATCTCATATAATCTGGGTACTGTTCTTATTATCTCTTCTATTTATCTCTTCTATTATCTCATATATTATCATTCTTACTTCTCGAGATAGGCTCTGTCTTATCATTGTGACAGGGAAGAGACAATCAATTGTCTTAGGGGTAATTATATCTTTTTAATATCTGAGAAATACCTAAATCTATAAGTACGGGAAGAAAACTCTATTTCTACAATACCCATGGAAAAAAGTACCAATCTCATAATATTTTATTACACTAGCATCCCTTCCCCCTTCACGCTCAGGCATGACCATCTGAAACGTGGACATATGTGGTGATATATCATGGTCTTATTCCTTCTAAATTTACAAAACTTTTATTTACTTTTGCATTGTAATTTAAATACAAACTATTTTGTTTAGCATAATCATAAAACTCTGCAATTTATTATTTGATTTTGAGTCTCAGTGGATTCGGCCCCCAAATACTATAACTGCAAAACTGTTAGTACTTCTAGAGTATTACAATTTGAACTTATCATGTGGCAACAACATCCACGAAGTGACCCAATAATCGGGTGACTCTAGTTTCATATAAAATTGTTAAATTAGGGTGTATTGTAGGTTTTTTCGCAAAATCAATTGATAATAAGTGGAGAGGCTCTAACCCTTGATATATCACTTGATAATTTATCTAACTACGGATGCGTGACGTATTACACTAAGAAATTCTATAGCAACGTAGTATATCCGTAGCAGTGCCATTACTGACTTAACACCACTTTCTTAAATGCAACTCATAGATCTCGTTCCAAGTAAGGATTGTCTTTGATAAAGTGAAAGACCAATAGTCTTGGTCAAGAAGATCCCTTGCGTTCACCTATTAATAAGCCTTTGGGGTTTAGAGTTTCCTCGAAATTTTCAAGATGGTACATTGGCTTCTCGAGCTGCCCACAGAAGAGTTGGCAGTATACAAAACCGAGTATAGAAAAAGAGGTTTAAATATGACACGTGCATTTCTTAAGGTATGGTGTGTGTAGATGATTTGAATTATGACTTGGATGTTCGTGGCTAAGCTTTTTGTCCTTTCTATTATTTTATTTGGACCACACCTTTTCAATACATTCCAAATTTTTGCGAAGATATCACACGAGTGCAAAATGTACCTTATACATGTAACATGTCACATGCATATTTTAAAAACGAGTGCAAAACTACACACTTATGCTTCTATCTCAGTTCACACAACGAATTTGTGAGAAAGAATATTTAAAACTAAAATTCTTTTATTATACTTTCTTGGTTTGAGAGTTTAAGTTTTTTCAAATTAGAATAACAGAAAACTATGAAGATAGTCTACATTTTAATTAATATAAAAGTAGTCTCTATTTAAATACTAAACTCCAGATATTAAACCTTAATTCCTAAATATTAATAACGAAACCATAAATTTAAGACATGACCTCTAAAACTTAATTAATCTTAACGTGTTAAACATGTTTAACTAACTTATTACTTTAGATGTTTGAAGGACCTTTTTCTCAACCACTCTTTCAATTCTTATCTACGAAGTACACAAGACAAGAACAAGTAAAAGAAGAGAGAACACGTAGGATGAATGAGAACCAAGTGAGTGCATTTCACATCAAAATTGAGAGAGCATTGGCATGTTCATTGTTTACCCAACGACCCTAAAACTGTCCACTGGTGAATCGTGTCCCATTCCTCTGACTTTTGCACGCTCTCAAGTTATAACATTAACATATAACATGTAATTTCCAAAAGAAAAAAAAACTATCTACGCAATTTTTATTAATTACATTATATAACGATTTTGATTGTGTTGTAAAAATGCTAATTCTTATACATTTTGTCAGTTATCAATGCAAAGATCATTACAAGATATAGTACTAAAGTACTAACATAGCATATTAGCATTAGCATGTGTCCCACCATAAATAATGTAAGAATGCTAATGCTTATTGGAAAAATAACCCCATACAGTAAAACCTCTATAAATTAATACTCTATAAATTACTTCCTCCGTTTCAAAATATAGGATGTTTTAGTAGAAATACGCATATTAAGAAAAAGTTACATTTAAAAATTTTAATCAATCATAATCAAGACTACATAATATAAAATATAAAATTAATCTAAAAGTTGCATAGAAAGTTGGAAACATCCTATATTATGAAACAAAAATTATCCTCTAAACATCCTATATTATGAAACGGAAGGAGTAATAAACACTATAAATTAATAAATTTTGGTAGTCCCAAGTTGGGCCAAAGTAAAAAATAACAAAATTCAGTAAAATAATAAGATAATAATTTTTTTGAAATCCCTATGTAAAATATGGTCCCAATAATATCATAAATTAATAATTATGTAAATTTACATATATATATATATATACTGATATAATAAAGTATGTTTCTTCTAAAACTCATATCTATAATACAATTGTTATGTTGTATCTTCACACTATAATTATATAAAATATTCTATAACATTTCATAAAAATAGCTAAAACATTTTAAAGTTTTCAATTTCTAAATATGCATCATTTACATTTTGATAGTTTGATAGGCTACTAAAATAGACAATTGATATTCTTATTCATAAATTTGAAATTATGTATGTCATGTGTATAAGTGAATTTGTCTATAGTATTTGTAATTTATTTTCAATAATGTTTTCTAAATATTTCAAATTCCATTTCAATACCATAAAAAATTACAATAACTAAAATTCTAATCTTATTGCTAAAATTGTCTCAATTCATAATTTTAAAAAAATTAAATAATTAAGAATATATCTATAAATTAATAATTATCAATTTACACTATAAAATAATTATTATTAATTTATAGATAAATTAATATTACTATAAATTAATAAAATATTTTGGTCCCAACATTGTTAATTTATAGAGGTTTTTTTTGTATAAATGTTAAAATATATTTACCAAAAAAAACCGTTCTACAAAATTCTTCAGTGAGGTTGTTGGAACTAAACAAAATATATCGATAGAAATTTATAGAGGTTTTACTGTATATTGTAATGAATATTTTATGATTTATCCATGATATAATAGTTTTTGGTGTATAAACTTTTATTAGTCAACTATACCCCCATGGCCAACATAAACATCAAATTAAAGTGCATGCCGGATTGTAAGTTAAATGGACATAGTTATACGTAATTTTGAGAAGAGTTTAATTGTATTACTTAGCTTTTTTTCATTTTCTTTATTAAAGTAATTGTATTACCTTCCTTGACATACCACGTGAGCGTATCCCCCAAAAATCTATTTATAAAATATTTGTTTTAATAGAAATTAGACGTGCCAAAGTAAAACAATGTAGTTTTTTTTTTTGGAAAAGAAAGCAATAAACTATTTTCAACTAATTTTTCAGCACACACAATGACACACACTATAAAGTGATAAAAATATTGGTCTAAGTCATCGATGTTAAAATGAAAAAAAAATGGGTAAGACATTTAGATATAAAAATAATTTTTGTAGAAACTATATGGTATTATTAATATCATAATTTATATTTATATAAGATATTACACGAATATTACACTATATTTTTCCTTAGAACTCATCACTAACACTAAATTTATTATATAAAACAATTGTAATCTTGTATATTCATACAATCATATTAGAGTATCATCTATTCTTTTTTCATAAAAATATCAACTTCTGAAAATGCATTATTATCATTTTAGTAGTATTGTAAGCTGTTAAAATATACAACTCATGTCATCCATTATAGATTTGAATGTTATGTATATCGTGTGTATAATTTAATTCACATATATTTTTTGTTATTTAACTTCAAACTATTTTTTGTAAATATGAAATTTTCAAATCCAAAACTACAAAAATATACAACACCCAAAACATACATTTTGTTTGTATCAAATTATGTAAACTCATACTGTATTTTGTAAAACAATTAAAAAAATATTTCTATAAATTAATATAAAATATCATGATACTAATATTATTAGTTTTTAAAGATTTTACTAGATATATATATAATATATATATATATATAATAATAATAATAATAATAATACTAATAATAATAAAAACTAAAATAAAATAAACAGAAATAATTTTATTTGAGACGGCATATCACATGGCCTTACCACTCCTGATTCTGTATCATTTTCCACTACGAACACTCTTCACCCTTATCCATATGCATCTCCCTCCTCAATTTATTATAGATCATAATTGTACAAACCTACTCATAAAAATAATACATGTCTACGAGAAAATAATTTATATTTTTGTACAATTTATATATATATATATATATATATCTATTATATTAATCTTTATTAGATAAATCATTTTCACATTATTCAAAACTATTAATTCTTTGATAACCATTTGACCATTAATATTGTATCATCTACTATATACCACATTGTCTTACCGGTATTGTAATCAACAATTGTACTAGTTTTCTTTCCTGTCCCATTATATCTGCCGCAGAAGATTCATACTATCCAATCTAAACTTTACAAAATATAAATTAGATATTTATTGAATCAAACCGAATTAACGAATAGTTGCGAAAACCAAAAACCTAGCGTGATCGTGTGGTATAGAGAGAGGTCAAGAAGTCATCTTTACCTTCTCTTTACTCGTTTGACCGTAAGAGAAAGAAACGGCTAGGATCTCGCGTACGCAACTGGCGGAAACAAATCATGACCGTTGAAAATAAGAAAGAAGCCGCGTCCAAAATCTTCGTGTCCCACCTTTGTCCCCTTGCCTCCTCATGCTCCCCGACAACGTCATAATTCCCATCTCTCTCTCTTTAACCCTAATTCCAAAGCAACTTCGTTATATAAATCTCTCTCTCTCTCTCTCTCCCTCACCATCTCACAAACACACAAAGCAAAACTTCATCACATTTCAAGGATCTTATCACAAACCCCAAGAACAAGAGAAGAAGAAGTAGATCAAGAGTTAAAGAAGAAAGACTCTAATAGTTGAAACAAACAAGTATAGTGAGAGAATATGGCGTATGAAGAAGTCATGAATGGGCTTAACCTTAAGGACACTGAGCTTCGTTTGGGATTGCCCGGAACAGAAGTTCAACAACTGGAAGTTCCTTGCGTCAAAAGCAACAAGCGCAAGAACAACGACACAAGAGAAGAATCTGCTCCTCCTCCTTCCAAGTAAGTTGAGATCTGAAGTATTTTTATTCAAATCTCTTAGATATAGATCTCTCAGTGTACTAATTATAAATCTTGTTTTGTAAACTTCAGAACACAAATCGTAGGTTGGCCTCCAGTGAGATCTAACCGTAAGATCAACAACAACAACAACAACAACAAAAACGTTAGTTATGTGAAAGTAAGTGTGGACGGAGCTCCATATCTCCGTAAGATAGATCTCAAGATGTACAAAAACTATCCAGAGCTTCTCAAGGCACTCGAGAACATGTTCAAGTTCACAGTAGGTGAATATTCCGAGAGAGAAGGCTACAAAAAGGGATCTGGATTTGTACCTACTTATGAGGACAAGGATGGAGATTGGATGTTGGTCGGTGATGTTCCATGGGACATGTTCTCTTCATCTTGCCACAAACTCAGAATCATGAAAGGATCTGAAGCTCCTTCTTCCTTATGATCCCTGCCCTTTTAGTTGGCTCTGATCATCAAGTTTCCTACTTTATTTTAGAGATCTTTTAAGACATAAAAACAAAGTTTGATGTAAAGAAAAACAAAGAGAGAGAGAGAGAGTTATGTACAATAGAGATACAAAATACTATATAGCCTGTTAATTGTGTAAAGATCAGTTTTGATTATACAAAGTTTATATGTATGGTCAACATTATGCACAGATCTGTCTATGTGACTAATGAACCATCTACACATCAAACTCAAACCTTCTAAAGACATGTTGAATTGTTCTCTATACTATAATACTAACATTAACTAATGAATAAAGATTGGGACACAGTGAAAGATATAAAATTTTGGATTAAGAAATGTGGGAAATTTAATGGATATCAACATCGAAAGTTTCGGACTTTATTTGTTATGTTTTTAATATAGATAGATGGCGAGAATCTTTACACACCACCCACCAATCAGTTGCTTCACCAAATTGGGGTTTGACTTGAGCTCTTCTCATCGTCGCCTTCATTTCCGACCTACGTTCATCACTCTATCACCCACTCAATCGCCGTAAGCTCTTCTTCTTCTTCCTCTCTCAATCTCTGTGTTTTTGTTTGTGTTGTCACGGATTAAGCATCATTGATGGGTATCGTCTATTTGATCGTTTTCAATCCGAAAGTTCACTCCTTTTATTGTTTTATCGTATGTTCTGTTTTGACGAACTGGATTGGTTTGAAATTAAATGGATGATTAATCTGATTACTGGACTCGTTTTGCAATCATTTATTAGAGATTTATGAGATACTTGTTTCAGTTGCAAGAATTGGGTTCGGAGATTTGTAGCCATGGATTCTTCTGGAACTGATTCGGCTAAAGAATTGCATGTTGGTTTGGATTCCACTACTGAGGAAGAGTATGCCACACAGTCAAAGCTACTTCAAGAGTTCATTAATATTCCCAGCATTGACAAAGCTTGGATTGTCAACTCTGATTCTGGTAAGTTGGGAATTTTGAAATCGAGAGTTTTTTCCAAGTCTTTTGTTGGATTCACTTTGATGTTTTTACTGCAGGTCCTCAGGCAATGTTGGCCTTGAGTCAAGCAAACCTTTTGGCTAACAAAAGGAAGAAGTTTATCTTGTCGGGTCATATCTCGAAAGATAGTAACCAATCTGTTAACTTTCACTGGGCGCCATTCCCCATCGAGATGACTGGTGCATCAGCTTTTATCCCATCTCCATCAGGTCTGAAGCTCCTTGTGATTCGAAACCCTGAAAACGAGTCTCCTACAAAGTTTGAGATATGGAATTCGTCTCAGCTAGAGAAGGAGTTCCATATTCCACAGAAAGTTCATGGTTCTGTATACGTTGATGGATGGTATGACACTTTTTCTTTTTGGGCTGATTTTTAAAGACAAGTTCTTGTGAAAGTATAAAAATGAGTAAGGCTTGTATATGATGTAGGTTTGAAGGGATCTCTTGGAATTCAGATGAGACTCGTGTTGCATATGTTGCCGAGGAACCATCTCCTCCAAAGCCTACATTTGATCATTTAGGTTATTACAAGAAAGGGAACTCGTTGGACAAGGATATTGGAAGCTGGAAAGGTGAAGGGGATTGGGTAGAGGAATGGGGAGAAGCATATGCCGGAAAAAGGCAGCCTGCGCTGTTTGTTATCGATGTTGACAGGTATTCCTCAATCTCTTCATAACAAAAGAACATTTACTCAATACTTTTTCTGATGGTTGTTTCTCTTTTTCTGTTAACAGTGGAGAGGTCAAGCCAATCAAAGGAATTCCTAGATCGATAAGTGTTGGACAGGTTGTTTGGAGTCCAAACAGTAATGGATCAGCTCAATATTTGGTTTTTGCTGGGTGGTTGGGAGATAAAAGAAAGTTAGGTATTAAGTACTGCTACAACAGACCTTGTGCCATATACGCAATTAAGTTCATAGCGGATGAACCAAAGTGAGTTGGTGACTTTTATAAGTACTAAAAGACATCTTAATCATTCCTAATTTCCTATAACTACTATTGAGTTTGTGTTTACTTGTGTTTCAGAGATGATGCAAATGGATTCCCTATATATAATTTGACTAAGAGCATAAGCAGCGGTTTTTGTCCTCGGTTCAGGTTTACATCTTATGAATTTTTTTCCCTTGCTATTTAAGTTATGTATTTGCTAAGAGTATTTGTTTTCCTTGTTACTCTGTTTATAACTGAGCATTCTTACACAACTTTTGTTCAACATTTCCCTTATATATAGCGGTGTTGATTTGCAAAGTTCGTTTTAGTTATGACCTGTTTTAACTTACAAACTTACTCTAGTCACCATACATTTCTCCTTCCCTCACAGCAAAGATGGCAAATTTCTTGTGTTTGTATCTGCAAAGACCGCTGTTGATTCTGGGGCGCATTGGGCAACCGAGTCACTTCACAGAATTGACTGGCCAAGTGATGGGAAACTTCCTGAGTCAACAAATATCATTGACGTGGTGAGATTATCCGGAACTTTTTCTCTCTTTATAAGCCAATAAGAGCTTCAAATATTTTTGGGTTGACCACTTTTGGTTTGTTAGAAATGCATAACTCTTTCCACATGATCAAATTGTTTAATTTGTTATATGTTATTTGATAATATTCAAATATATCTTATAATGCAGATTGAAGTTATAAATTGTCCTGACGATGGTTGTTTCCCTGGGCTCTATGTTACTGGCATTCTGAGTGATCCGTGGCTTTCAGATGGACATAGCCTTATGTTGTCTACCTACTGGCGCAGTTGTCGAGCTATACTCAGCGTAAATTTGTTAAGGTGACTGTTGAATTAATATGGAAAGTTTCAGAATTTTCTCCTGCTGCTGTGCTAACTGTTAAAATATATATCTTGAGAATATTACAGCGGTGAAGTGTCACGTGCTAGCCCTGATGATTCAGATTATTCGTGGAGCGCTCTTGCGCTAGATGGTGATAATATTGTTGCTGGTATAATATTTTGAGCAAGTTCTTAATCTTAGTTACTAGCTGCCACAATTTTATCTTGATGACACACCAGACTTGTAACAACATTATGTTTTCTTTTTTCTGACTAGTGTCTAGCAGTCCAGTTAGTGTTCCTGAAATCAAGTATGGAAAGAAAGTTGTCGATTCAGCTGGGAAGCATTCATGGCAGTGGTCAAATATCCAAAACCCGATCAGATGCTCTGAGAAGGTCAAAGCATATATTGCCGCCAGACCTTTTTGATTTAAATGATGTTAGGCTTTTTCCTCATATATCTTTTGTTTTAATTGCGGCAGGTTATGTCAGAGCTTTCATCTCTTCAGTTTAAAATTCTAAAAGTACCAATTAGTGATGATTCTGAAGGTCTTACAAAAGGTAATTTACACTTAATTTTGATTTTGACAAAAACTATTTGTTTTCTTGACTGTGGCCCTGAATACTCTGTTATTGTTTATGGCAGGGGCCAAAAACCCTATTGAAGCTATATATGTATCATCATCCAAGTCTAAGGAGAATGGGAAATGTGATCCCTTAATTGCTGTTCTTCATGGAGGTCCTCATTCTGTTGCACCTTGCAGCTTCTCCAGGAATATGGCCTATCTCTCCTCAATTGGATACAGTCAGCTGATTGTAAATTACAGGTTTACTATATGAGCGTACAGCTCCATATTCCACTAGTTCATAAACCTTTTAGAGATCCTAACTTGGTATTGGTGACTCATTTGAATTCTAGGGGTTCACTGGGATATGGGGAAGATGCTTTGCAGTCTCTACCTGGCAAAATTGGGTCGCAGGTATTTACTATATACCCCTGTAATGTCATTTTTCTTCTTTATGACCAGCATGCTGCTTCATTGATAAGCTTCTCTGACGCAGGACGTGAAAGATGTGCTCGCGGCTATAGATCATGCCATCAAATTGGGACTCGCAGACCCGTCTAAAATAACTGTGCTAGGTGGTTCTCATGGTGGGTTTTTGACCACTCACTTGATTGGCCAGGTACTGCAGTTACTTTACCTCTGAATTGATGGCACTGGATTTAGTAATCATCATCGTAGCTTATACCAAACTTTTTCTGTAGGCACCTGATAAATTTGTGGCAGCAGCTGCAAGGAATCCTGTATGCAACTTAGCATCAATGGTTGGGATTACAGATATACCTGATTGGTGTTTCCTTGAAGCCTATGGGGACCAGACCCACTATACAGAAGCCCCCTCACCTGAAGATCTTTCTCGGTTTCATCAAATGTCACCTATATCACACATCTCAAAGGTCAGACCAACCTTGTTTATCCTGTTCTTCAGGACGTTTGAAAACATTTAATGATTCTTCTTGTGTATTTACTTCTGCAGGTGAAAACACCTACATTGTTTCTTTTGGGAACTCAGGATCTCCGTGTTCCCATATCAAACGGATTCCAAGTAAGATCCTTTTTAGTTTTGGAAGAATCTTCAACTTGTTCAAGTTTGCAAACTCAAACTCGTTGGTAATGGTGTTTACTGTTTAATCTGGTGTTCTTGATTTGTATAGTACGTGAGGGCATTGAAGGAGAAAGGAGTTGAGGTTAAAGTTATAGTCTTTCCCAATGACAATCATCCCCTAGACAGGTAAAAACCAAAGCCTGCCACTTTGGTTATTCATAGTTTAAACTTAAATCGTCTCTGTATAAAAGTTTTGAATTTGAAACATGTGTTTGCGTCTTGTGATTGATAATGCAGACCACAGACGGATTTTGAAAGCTTTCTCAACATTGCTGTCTGGTTCAACAAGTACTGCAAGCTGTGAACACCGATATTTTCGAATACCAAGTTTGTATTCTTACAAAATCGGAATGGAAAGAGTCAAACTTTTAAAGAATAATCATTTGGTTTCACCAATCTTAGATTGCTTGCAGCAAAGACTGCGACTTTATGGTTTCATGTCATAAACGTTGGAAAATAAAGTTGGTTTAAGAGGTTCTTTTGTGCAATGAAAACACATGAGGGAAGAAAAATAAACGGCAAAAAAACTTTAAGGCTTTGATTTTGTTTACACACAATGCATGAGTTTGCAGAAACGGACGGTTGCGGTTAGTAACGTACGGTATTGAACTCAACTGACTATAGCAGCCGGAAACGGTTGTAATTGTATTGTTGAGTGGCACTAGCATGTGTCATAACATATAAATAAACACGAATAACATAGTATTGTGATTAAATAATCAAACAATGTAATGCTTTCATCTTCGAAAAAATTATCAAGAAATGGGATGGAATACAAGGTACTTGTTCCAACTTGTGGAGTTTTCAGATTGATTCTTCTTCAATCTAAACGATATTTTTGCGGATGACGAACCCAAAATTATGTATATGTGTACATATATACATTTTTTTTTAACTACTTTCATTTCATACTTTAAACCAAACAGGGTAACGGTTACAACAGGAGCGTCTCCTTAAGAGTAACACCTACAAAACAAAAACATACAACAACCGCACAGCACCAAACTACTACCAGAGCACATTATTCTGAAAAGTCCCAAACCACGTCACTAGTTCAGTATCTCCTGGAGGCCTTGAAACACGACCTGCTCCTTCAGTATCTCTTAGTTCAGTATTTCACCATATTTTTTAATATTTAATTTAATCACTACTTTTCCTTTAAATAGTTGTGTCTATTCATTATTCATGTCTTTTGAACTCTGTATAGATTTGTCTCTTATTTAATTACTAACAAATCATTGTTGTTAAAACATATTTTTTGTTTTATGTTAAATCAAATAATTTAAAAATTAATATATTAATATCCAGTATCCAGTATCCAATATTTTTCTATAATCTAACTTAGAGATATAAGAAATGATTATAGCAATATAAAATTTTAATTTTATAATATAATTTAGAGTTGCGTCTATTTATCTTAACACTTTGTAAAATATGTATTTTATTTTTAGAAGTTGTGTATTTTTACTATAAGTTTCCTTGATACAATTTCACTAAAGACTAAATATATTTTGTATTTATAATTATTTTATTAGAAAGTCACATTTACTCATTACAACCATTTGTTCGATATTCTCATTTAAGATCACTTTTTATTATAGTTTTTTACTAATAATATAAATATTAATAACTGTTATAATAGTTGCAATTTTTTTGTCATAATTCTTTACAAAATATCTTATATTTATAATACATTAAACAATATTTTTGATAAGATTGCCTCGATTCAGTATGACTTTTCACTATATAATGTTTTTTTTTGAGTTGTCTCTTTGCCAAAATATTTTTTAATCATGAACAAATTTTTTGGGTTGTAAAAAAAAAAAAAAAAAAAAAAAAAAGAACAAAATTTTTGGTTTTCATACTGATGGTTGTGTTTTTACTAACACTTTATGTTTAACATTTGTATAGTTTTTTTTATTGAATTGTCTCTTTGCCAAAATATTTTTTTTTATCATGGACAAAATTTTTTGTTTTCATTCTGGTGGTTATGTGTTTACTAACACTTTATGTTTAACATTTGTGTAGTTTTAGTACTACTTACTATTTTCTCTTTCTTTAGAATCATATACTTTTAAACTATTCTATTACTTTCAAATAAACATATAATATATAAGCTTACATTTAATTTATTTTTTTCTTTGAAATTCTTCCTCCGCGACATCGTAGGGGTCTGAGTCCTAGTTATAATAGTTCTCAAATCTTTAAAACACAGATGAAAAAAAAATTGTCGATACGTTCGGTATCCGAAGGTGCGAAGTCTAGACTATTGGATGAAATAGCTAAGCAGCATGTTCACGACTTAAAAGTTTTGAGGCATAAATATACTGCTTCCTGATTATGACCAACTTGTAACATATTTTACAGACCTTAGAAAAACATTGCATGCGTTGTTAACAATTAAGTCATACTCGAATTGTCATGAGTTTTGATTTGTTTTTGTAAAGATGTTCACATACGTATATTATATAAGTTATACAATACTTCTTTCTTTCTCTATTCAATTGCTTTTTTTTTTAAGATTCTTAACTTGATTACGTGAAGAAAGAAGTGTTGTATGTTTTTTTTGAGATTCTTCTATAGAACTTTTGTTATTACGATATACCTAGCATACATTTTTTGTAATTTATGCATTGTAAATTGCTTGGTAAAACAAATATGAATATATATTCTTTTAGCAATTTCAATGACTATAATTATTTTAAACATTTTGTAATGCTAACATTTTAAATTTGAAATCTAGCATAACTCACATGTGAATAAATCTAGTAAATATTAAATAAGGGATTAGTTGGCTACCAAAATGAATCCAAAAACACTTTTGATTTAAAACCGTTTAAATTCACACACGACCGTTTTAAAATTTGATATTAAACGAACAAATGTTTACGCGGGAAAACTAATCGAACTCTCATAATAAATTTTAACCATTTTACGAGGGAAAAATTATATGTTTGAAATTTGATCTTCTATAATACAATTTTACGCGGGAATCCCAGTCAAACTCTCATGGTAATATTTTTAACCATTTTACATGAAAAAAAATTATATGTTCGAAGTTTGATATTATAGATACAATTTTAAGCTGGAACCCCAATCAAATTCTAATATTTTAACTATTTTAGGTGAAAAAATTATACATAGTATTATATATACGATTTTATACGGCAACCCCAATCAAGTTCTCATTATATCTTCGACTATTTTACGTTTGTCACTTTGGTATATCAAAGGTAATAAGGGAGAGGTGACACTCAAACTCAAGTGACATAAATAAAAAAGTGAAACCACTAATCATCATAATATTATATATATATAACTGAACCTTGAAACCAAAGCTAAAGTCATCTTTGAGATTTCTACACAAATTAAAGCTAAAAGATAACCAACTCTAGCTAAGATGACGTCAGTTGTGCCATGAGTGCACAATCTCCTCAAGCTCTACAATTAGCTCCGACCAATGAGACTCCTCCTCCTCCTCTTCACCTTCAGCCACCTTCACCTCCGCAATAACCAACCCCTCAGCCAGCTCCACCACCTCAACCACCACAGCCGTTCTTCCTTTTCCCAATCCAACCACCTTAGCCTCGTCCTTCTTCTCCACTCTAAACCCTAACTTTTCCCCTATCATCTCTGCCTTCTCCACCACTCCTTCCGCTGACACTTTCGCAGTAAACCTCTTCTCCTTCCTCTTCCTCCTCTCGAACAACCCCGAAAGATCCAATCCCGATGACAACGAGATCAAGTCAAAGGCCGTAACAGCATCGCTCGACTTCGCCTCTTTCTCAAGAAACCGATCCAACTCAATCACGTTAGACTGAACCTCAAGAGACTTTTGAAACCAAGCCGTTTCAGTCACAGCTACGATACTCATCCTCGTCTCCGGATTCGGATCAAGCAACTTATAGATGATAGACCGAGCCGGTTTAGAGATCCAGCTCGGGAACCGGTACTCTCTTTTATGAATCTTCCGGTACATCGCAACAATGTTGGAATCATCAAAAGGAACATAACCTGCAAGAAGAACAAAGAGAAACACACCACACGACCACGCATCAGCTTTAGCACCGTCGTAACCTCTCTGAGCAATCACTTCCGGCGCTGTGTAAGCCGGCGTTCCACAAGCTGTGTGAAGCAACCCGTTACAGCTACGGTGCTCCGGCAAAGCGGATAAACCGAAGTCACTGACCTTGAGGTTCCCGTTCTTGTCCAAGAGGAGATTCTGCGGCTTCACGTCGCGATGAGCGATCCCGTCGCGGTGGCAGAAGCTAAGCGCGGAGGCGAGCTGCTGGAAGTAACGACGCGCCGCCGATTCGTTGAGCCGACCGAATCGGACGAGTTTAGTGAAGAGCTCGCCTCCGGCGGCGTATTCCACGACGAGGTAGATCTTGGATTTAGTGGCCATGACCTCGTGAATTTTGAGGACGTTCGGGTGGTTTTGGAGACGACGCATCGCTTCGATCTCTCGGATGATCCTCGGCTCCATAGCGGCGTCGATGGTTCTCTTCTTGTCGATGATTTTGATAGCTACGAGTTCGCCGGTGGAGATCGAACGAGCTACATGGACTTTTGCGAAGCTTCCGCTTCCGAGTCGACGACCGAGTTCGTATTTCCCGAGAAGAACAGTCCCTGATGATTTCTCCGATGATTTTGAGGTTGGAGATTCCATCGTTTATGGTGGTTGTTGCGGCGGAGATGCGCCGGAGATATTTAAAAAAAAAAAAAAATTGAGAGGCTTCAAGGGACGGTTAAAGAGGAGTGGTGTGGTGGAGACTGTTGTTTTTTTCTTTTTATAGGGAAAGCAACAAATCACTTTTGATTATTTTTTATTTCCGAAACTACCCTTTCTTTCTTTTTATTCTTTTTTTTTTTTTCCTTTTGTTCTCACTTGTGTATATTTTTGATTAGTAATCTGAAATTGATTTTGATGGGAAATGTATTAGCGATGTAAAAAGTAACATGATAAATGGGGTTTTTTTTTGGTTTCCTTTTATAATAGCATTAATAATTATACTGTTTTTTTGGAGTTTTTTGACAGCTGTAATGGGTGAGGTATTCGTTTCAATTTTATGGTATTATTTTTAGAAAATTTTTCTATATTTAATTTCAGAAAGTTTTAAAGTTTTATTTGAGCTAATATTTATAGATATAATTCTTTCTGTTTTTTTTTGTTATTAATTATGTACATATATGTATATGACAAAAAAAAATTTATCTATATATTGTCATTTATGTATCTAATTCAAATTTTGGTGAAAATACACAAAGGATGAGCTAATTAATACTTTTTACCTTTAATTAAACACAGCCAAAAACTATTTTTTAGTCTGCAAAAACATGTTAAACTCCTCAATGGTACCAATAATTATAATTCTTCTTACATCCATCTGCATCTGAAAAAACAGACATTACCATACTGTGAGAAGAAAGAAAAACAACAAAAAATAATATGGAAAATGTTAGAGATGTGTTTGTTTGCTGTAAATATGGAATTGTCAAGGTTACCTTTTGTTTGTTGTGTATACTATAATTAATTACAGTAATATACTCTCTTTTTCGCTTACATTATTGTTTCCTGTATATTATATACTAGGTAAACAACCGCACATAGTGCGGATAAATCGATTCAAATAAAATTATTATGAGTAAAATTATTATTTGAGATCTAAGATTCATTTGTATAAAAGAAAATCTGTAACTAATTTTTTATTATTATTTAAATTTGTGACTATTTTGTGTAAAAATATATTTCACCCGTGAAATATTTGAATGTGGAAAAGAAATTTAACGTGGTGGAGAAATTTGTATGAACTTTATTTTAATAAAATATGAATAATTATCAATTTAAAAATAATAATTTGTTGTTTTTAAAAAAATAGTAATATGGATTCAAATTAAATGGCTATAAATAGTTTTATTTTATGTGATGAATTTTGATTTAAATCTATAGTGGCATAGATGTAATTAGTATAATTAATGAGAGTTATTTGCTAAAATGTATTTCGAATTCTCTGGCAACAACACATCAGCATTTTTTTAAGAATGCTTCTTTATTAATATATAGGGGATATCATGTTGTTGCCGACATTGAACTATAAATACTTATATCAGTAGTTCGTTGATATATAATTTTTTGCTAATCCGCACGTGAAGAAATGTTTTCATAAAACTGTGAAGTTATTATATAGTCTGATGTAAGATGTAAAATTGTTATCATCAAAATCCCGTACGCTTCACAAGTCTTTTAAAGTCTAATAGATAATTAACTCTGAGAATTCGAAGACAAAACAAAAAAAATTAGTTATGATTCTCGAACTCTCGACTCTATACTAATCAAACTAATATTAGTGCATTAAATTAGTTTTTGCAATACAGCCGCTAAAATAGATTAAGGATTTTAAGACCGCAAGGCTTTTTCAGTTTGGACTCAAGATATATATTGGTAGTAAATAGTTTATAAAATAAATTAAAATCACAAAAAGATAGACCATAGTTTTTGTGTGCTTAATAATATTGTTTATTGGTCTATACGTGAAGATTAATTGTTAAATCTGAAGCCAATATTCAAAGTCGATAAATTTATTATTTAGTTTTTTTTCCCAACAAAGTACATGATCAGCTCAAACGAACCAATTGGAAGAAAAATTGTTTACATGTAGTTATATGTGAATTTACACGAGCACTACGTGTCAGCTTATCCGCTTTATCATTGCGATCGGGGATTAAGATGATAGAGAAGGAAAAAAATTCTTAATTGTCAGCTTCGATCTCATCCAAATAAATTTTTAATGCAGACCACTCAAAATGCGAAAATACCATTTTTACTAAGTTAAAACAGTCTGAAATTTATATTCAGTTGTAATAAACTTATCATTAATAACAAATTTATATTCAGTCTTCCAAATTTGTACTCACAATTTATTGATCCTCTATTCTTTCTTACAAATTGTTCATATCAAGTTTCGATAATTACAACTAGATATGGAGGAAAAGAAGCTGGTTATATAAATAAACGTTTAGAAGACTTTCAAAATTTGTTGGATTCCTCAAATTTTTAAGAGATCTGAAAATGAATTTGCAAAAAGTTTGATTCCGAACTGGAAAAGCATGATTCTCATAGTCATCTGTACCTAGCTAGCTGTATTTCTTCCCATCTTTATCAGATTCTTGTAACTTTGTTATTCATTAATAAACGTTATTTAGATACCAACAAAAAAATGAAGAAGTAACTTGCCTTATCACATACGTTAAACGTTATAAACCAAGCTGTATTTTCTTAAGAATACATTGTAGAATATAAGTGAATAAATATTATAAGCATTATTCCCAAGAATAATGATTCAAAATTTACGAGCAAAATATCTCGTTGCCACTATTAATCATGCGTTATAGAGAAAAATAATATCAAACGGTCCGCATCGGTCATCGGTGGGACCTAAAACTCCTCAAGATATTCTCTAGTACATGCAGTTCGCGGTCAAGATTTTTCTACCTGATAGGTTAAAAAATACTTCATAGATTTTGTCTTAACCACTCAAATGATAAATATATACAAAGGGTATTTAAGTCACATATAGATTCCAAAGGTCAAATTGAAACTGATCATTTGGTAAAGGCTCTCTCCGCTCCTTCCTCGTGTGAGCAGCCTCAAAGGCTCACACCAACTCACCAACATGAGGGAAACTGTTTCAAGACAACAACAACACCTACCGTCAAGATTGTTTGATACTTGTCGATAGTCAGACAGATCAAAGGCTCTCACTACGCCATGTCATCGAATGTTATGGTGGATTCAAGACTCAATGTAACGGGAAATTAAAGTAGGCAACGAAGAAGGCATGCAAATTGACGTTTTAATTACTCTTTTTTAATTTTTTTTTTGAGTGACTTTTTTGGATTTTTTCTTCCACTAAAGACTTGGCATATTCGTCCTTACTACAACGCACTTATATAAGTCCGTATTTAAAGA
Organism: Camelina laxa; assembly: GCA_024034495.1. Taxonomy (NCBI): domain Eukaryota; kingdom Viridiplantae; phylum Streptophyta; class Magnoliopsida; order Brassicales; family Brassicaceae; genus Camelina; species Camelina laxa. Next base: position 21,508,114 of record CM043880.1, on the reverse strand, counting down.
ACTATTTCATCATGGAAAAAAGTTTTCTTATATTATTTTCAGTATACGGAATCTTATCATGATGTAGTCAAAAATATCTCAGAAATTGTATTTTATTGAAAGCCTTTTTCAAAAATAAAAAAATAAAAAATTGTATTATATTGATAGTGGAAATAGTAATATTGTTTGATTCATATAATGCTTTTATAGGTGAGGGTGAGTCACGTTGATTTTCATTTTGTGATTTTATAACGTAAATGGATGCACAAGACTTCAACCTAGGTAAATAGTATCAAAACAAATATTTGTAACGACAACCAATAAGGTGTTATGTGGAATATTTTTTCATTGATCAATGTTAAATTTATCAGGCAAAATTGCGAAAAAGTCTATTTACAAACTTTGAATAAAAATACTACTATAAGGGTCGGGAGATGTTAATTTTGTCTCTCAGCCTAAAATCATCGTTAAAGTCTTAAAGAAAGTTTTCAAGTGGAGGTGTCTCTTGTTAGTGCAAAGAGCTTACAACTAATTACAAAATAGAATTTTAATTTAACTAGGTCACAAAAATTATAAGAATTATTTTCTTTTTTTAACAAAAAATATTTGTTCAATTAAATTAAACATGTATTTAGTAATATATTGTTATGGTCAAGGTTTAGTAATTTATTTTAGTGTCGTCGTTATATAACCATGCATGTTATAGAATATTGACCAAAACAAAACTTCAGAAAATTTTGATATAATGAATTAGGCGGAAGCACATGATTACTTGAAAGATAAAGAACCATTTTAATTAAAAACTTTGTTTCCTATCAATGCATTTGTGGTTGTGTGGTGTGTGTTGTTGTTGTCCTATCTCAAATCATGTAGGTGGAGAAGGTGAAGCGTAAGGCGCCAATGAAATGGTACGTTTAAATTATACGTTTTAACATATGATTTGTCAATAAGATAATCAAAATCAATAATAAAATTTGTGATTATAATTTCATAAGACAAGTTAGGCGAGGCTGTTCATAGACATTTGGACATCTGGAGATGGCCACCCGAAAGTTGGGGTTTTCATTTAATTGGTGGGAAGCAATACAATCATATGCAGTCCAATGAGAATTGTCTATATGTTTTTATATGTAATAAATAGGATGTCACAGACACAATGATTTCTTTATATACTAAAGAAAATTATTTTCATCATATGTCTTAATAATAGAATATTAATTAAATATTTCTGAGAAACATTTATTCCTTCACATATATAGTAAATAAAATTAATAACATTAATTAAAGATTTCTGAGAAACATTTATTCCTTCACATATATATAGTAAATAAAATTAATAACATTATAATCGTATGTCTTAGCAGTATACTAATGAGACTTGACTATGAATTTTTATTTGTATCTGGCATATTTAAAACCAGTCACATGCTATATACAGATCAATTCAATTACGACTATGGTTTTTTTTTTGTAAAATCTTAAAGAACATAAATCTTATGGAAAGAAATATAAATACCGTATGAGAGTATTTTATAAATTATATAACACATATATTGTCAGTGTCTTGCTTTGATTTAAAAGTTGGAGTCGCACATTATTCGTTTTCTCTAAAAATAGGCAAACAAATGAATTGAAATCGATGGTTGGACTTAGATTCTCTTATTTAATTCTGAAAGCTACATGGCCGTAGGAATGTTGCCTACTTGCCTTCACAGTGATGTATGCTCCATCATTATTAAGAGTCACAATTTAGTTTGTAATTTTTTTTTTTTTGTCGATACTAACATCAAAGTGAGACATTACAATATATTTAACTCGTCTCTCCGAGCCCTTTGGTCTATTGGTCTGATAATAATATTTGAGCGTCGTAAATTCTAAACCCATATATTATTTGTTAAACAATTCAAAATTCGTCATCATGGCAATGATTTTGATTTTTGAGTATGGGTTTATTAAGCATCACGGGCTCATGGCCAACTATTTTCTTTTTAAATTTGTTGTATCCAGTCATGAGGTTGATATTTGCTTCTTTGTACTTGCTTTATCAATAAACGGCAGATAAATTAAACATTAAATGTATTTATGTATTTACGTAAAAATGTTATCTGCATTTATTTGAGGTCTAAATGGTAACACATAATATATTGAAAAAATGTTGGAAAAGTAGGAAAAAATGTTATAAAGAATCAGAAAAAATTTAAAGAATGGATTTAAAAGAAGAAGTAAAATTACTGAGGGATGGAAGATTCAATGTAACTTATAAATTTTGAGTATTTTTGAATCATAAAATAAATTAAGTTAGAGTATTTGTAATTTCAATTTTCGAAATGGTTAGCAAAAAAATTATAAACTACTTAAAAAATATGTGAATTTGTGAAGTGATTTTAGTGTAGTAACAGAATGTAAGTCTATTTGTAAAAGACACTATCACACTTGGGATTGAATCCCAGTTTCGACGAATGTAGGAATTTGGCTAATGAGCCGGTCAGTTGTGGTCTAATGGTTAACAAAAGTATATATATATATATATATATATATGAATTTGGAATGGGTTAATTTAATTAAATTACTTTATTACAGAAACAAAACGACAAAGGTCTGTGTCGTTTAGAATCTATAATAAGCGCAGACAAAAGTCAAAAGTAGAAGCAAACCAAAAGTTTTAAAAGTCAAAATTAAAAACCCTAAGATTTTGTTTCCCGCAAATCTCACAAAACAAAACAACGAAGATGGTCTCTTCTCTCTCGCCTCTCCTTTAGAGTCGACTCTCAATCCAATGGAGAACGGAAACCGCGTTGCTGCGTCGAAACTGATTCGAGTCTCTCTACACGAAGTCGAGAACCAACTCGAACTATCACTACGTCAAGCCTTTGAGTCTCTCGAGACGAAACTACGTCCACCGTTCTCCTTAGATATCCCAGACCCACAAGAGTATCTCGAGCTCAATAAAGCCATCGTCTATGGAGTTTTATGCGAACCCGATTACTGTAAAACCCACATCAAGCACTTACACGCTCTCGTCACTGATGGGTATGCGCTTTTCACTAGTTTGCTTGTTGGAATCGTCGTTGAATTGTATGTTAAGCTTGTTGATTCCGCTAAGGTTCAGCTGGTTTGGGTAACCAAGGAGATGATTGTTGTTTCGAGTGTAGGGATTGAGGATTTGATTGTGTCTTTGCTAAGAAGAATCGGAACTGGGGATTATGGTGATCAGAATATTTGGCTTTGTTCTGAATTAGTGGGTTTGTTTCTTGAGAAGTGGGAATGTTTGCTTGATGATTTGCCCTTGGTGTTGACTAGTGCTCTGTATAGTTTTCTTCGTTTGTTAGCTGATCATTGTAGGGTTTTAGGCGTTGTGAAACTTGATTATGTGAAGAGGTTGGAGATTAAGTTCTGTGTCAAAATGTTTAGAGAGCAACTTCATTTGTGTTTGAAGATTGGTAGGGATCTTGTCCGGTTGTTGCAGGATCTGTCTCATGTCTCTGAGTTCAGGGAGATATGGAATGATTTGATCACAAACGAATGCTCTGAGATATACCAGTCGAAGACTTCGAGTCGATACTTCCTTCTTCGGATCGCTCCTGAGATGGAAACACAGTTAAGGTTTTTGCTTGGATATGTGAAACTGGGAAGCCATAAGCGGCATCAGATATGGTTCTTGAAGAAGTTTCTTTTGGGTCCTGAGAAAGAAACTCTTTTGACCGACATAGTTCGGTTCATTTGCTGTGTTATTCACCCGACAAACGAAATCATCAGATCAGAGATCATGCCAAGATGGGCTATCATAGGTTGGCTTTTGGAACTGTGTAGGCAAAACCATCACATCCAGCGGAGTGTTAATCTGGCTTTGTTTTACGACTGGCTCTTTTTCGACGAAAGAATCGATAATATTATGAATGTTGAACCTGCTGCTCTCTTGATGGTATGGTCGATACCGCAGTATCCACACATCACTCACTCCTTACTTGAATTCTTACTTCATATTGTGGAAACTTATGATATAACCCGTCGGGATATGATTGTAAGAGGTTTGACATCAGCGTTTAGAGAAATTGAGCGAAAAGGAGTTATTCGGTCGCTGGATATATTCCTAACGAATCCTGCACTTGCGCCAGATTTGAAGAAGAAGCTAGCAAATCTGTTGTCATGTCATCAGGAGAAGGTTCCTCTGAATCTCCATCAACTTAGTGTTCCTTCTAAGCAAACATTTCTGTCTTCAGAAGCTAATTTAAAGGAATGCAGCACCAAAATCGTTGATACCCCTCATCAGGGGTTGGACAAGTTGGTTGAAAATCTAGCAAAACACTAGATCCCAGGTTGAACAATTTTCAAAGAGCTTATAAGACCTTCATGCTGAACATAACACTTCGTCTATGTTGCAAATCTTGCATCAAACTGCAGCCGCAATCGACTCTCACTACTTATGATCAAGACGGTCGGTACTTGAGGAGAGAAACAATTGAACACCTTAAACAGAACAAGAACAGAGAAAGGAGGTAGAAGAACAAGATGGTGAGACGCTAAGGTTATGAGCGTTAAGTTGATCCTATCTCTCAGCCAGAACAGTGTCGTGCTTAGCCACTAATAATAAAAAAAAATTTAGGCCACAACATTATTAATATAAACAATACCTTATATCTATAAGGAAATTTTCACACATGTTTTATACTCTAAATATAATATAATATAATAATACTTATGGAATATAATTAGGAATAAACTAAATCTGTTTTGGAATAATCGGCATATTAATTAAAAAAAGGGATAATTGGAAGAAAAAAAAACTGATTTTGAGTTTTCTTTCTTCAAAAAATCTAATCACCTGTAAATTTTTTATTAAAATGAAGATTCGTTTTCAGGTTTAAAAATCGTTAAAAATAAGTTCACAATTGAAAATTTATTCAGTGTGTCATTTCATAAACATTTTTTTTGCTTCACTTTCATAATGTAAGTTTGGTAAATGATTTTTTTAAGTAAAAAAAAAGATAGCAAAATTGTGAATTAGGATTTTTATCCTTGTTCTCTTTAAAACAATTTTTTTTTAAATTTTTTTGATATGTTTTAATAATAAAAGCCATATATTTTTACATGTCCTAAGCAAGCTTTAGCACGGCACTGAGCCAGAACGGAATCTACAAGATCATGGAGAGCTCCACAAAGATGTTTATATGTTTTAACAATTGTTCTAGAAACTTTTGACTGATGATATCAATGTTTAAAGCTGTTTTAATAAAACACGTGGTTTTTTCCGCAGTTCTCTAGATATTTAGATGTTGAAAAGATGAGAGACTCATGATATTCACAAAAACAAAAGCAAGGAATGTTCAGATCAACCGGCCAAGAACGGATCTTAGCAATCTACCATCTCAAGTTTAAAAGGTTATCAAGGTTCACAAATCACAACTAAAGTAAAAAGACGTAACAATATCTTTAGTCGATAAACCAATCAAAATCCTAGTATATGATGTGACTTACGTAGGCCCAATGGGCCTTGCAAAAGTTACGAAATCTCCACGACCAATTGGAAGTAATTACCCTCGTCTCCTCCTCCAATCATGTCGTCGTTTCAAAATCTCAGTTTCTTCTCACTGAAGAAGAAGCTGTTGCTGGGGAGTTCTTCAAGTTGATTCCTCTTCAATCGATTGTAATTTTTCTCGGGAAAAGTTAACACCATCCACGATTCGTAACGAGGTGAGTCGTCAATTTGATTTTGGTTCCTCTTCTCTCTGCCCACAGTTATGTTTCCCTTCCTCTGCTAGTTTTACCATATCTGGTTCGCTTCAAATCCCTAGCTAGCTTTATACCAACTAAGACTTTTCTATGGAGTACTGTTTCGTAGCTGAAGTTGTCTCTTGGTTCCTATGCGTTAATTTGATTCAATTGCTTTGATTTCGATGCTCGAAAAGTTTGTGTTTATGCTTCTTTCGTTTCACCAACTCCATTAGCAGGAAACAAGAATGCAAAGTCTTAGTCAACTTGGACCGTCAGAGATTTTCCTCGTAGCCAGAAGAGATCAACCCAGTACGAGGTTTGTTATTTCTGTGTGGCTCTTCAACTTAATATGGCTCGATACCGTCTGTACTGTAGTTACATTTCTGTTTGATTCTGTAAATTTTACAGGGCACAGCTTTGGTTTACGGGAAGACTCTCTTTTAGACAAGAAACAAATGGTGAGTGAATCAGAATGATACATAGAAGAAGTGAAATCTATTTCTTTTTTTTTCCCAAACTTTTAACAATAATGATGTTGTTTTCTTTAGGGGTTCGTTTAAAGAATAGAGTAGAGTTTAGTCCAAGACCTGTGCCTCCAAACCTGATTGCTGCAGAGAAAGAAGAAGCTAAAGCTGTTTTAACTCTATTCTTCAAGAAGCAAGGTCTTAGCAACAGTCTCTCCTCTCGTTTAATCAACAAGTCTGATCAATTCATTGACCATTTAGTCTCCAGGCTTCACTCTGTTCATAAAGCAAGATACCTCGTAGGTTCGATCTTTCTTCTTTTTAGACATTTACTATGTAATGAGAGAATCTCGATGATGAACTTTAGAAGTTTGATTAATTTGATTGTTTTCAATTGTAACAGGAAGAGAGCTTACTACTCTTGAGATCCGAGATTCTCTTGAACCTTACCTTGAACAACTTCATGAAGAACACGGTAATCTTCTCTCTGAGCTTGTTGTGAGCTACCCAGATCCACCAGCTGAGCCTAGACCTCTTGCCTCATTTCCAGTTCCGGTCTTTCAACCTCGTGGTGACACAAATTCTGCTGCAGACACTCGGAAACTCAGAGCTGTGTCTCGAGTCAGTGAACTTGATCCAGAAGGTGCATTACGTCCTCAGACTCTTTACCTTCTTGACCTTGGTTTAAACCTAGAGCAGATCAAAACGATCACTCGCAAGTTCGCTGCTTTTCCTTATTACAGCCTTGATGGAAAAATCAAACCTGTTGTTGAGTTCCTTCTAGACCTTGGAATCCCTAAATCAGATATCCCCACAATCCTCTGCAAACGACCACAGATATGCGGAATCAGCTTAACCGATAACCTCAAACCGACAATGGTCTTTCTCGAGACACTTGGCATTGATAAGACTCAATGGGCAAAGATCATTTCCCGTTTCCCAGCAATACTCACTTACAGCCGCCAGAAACTTACTTCAACTGTCGACTTCTTAACTCAAGCCGGTCTCACAGAAGAACAGATAGGGAAGATCCTAACCAGATGTCCTAACATCATGAGTTACAGTGTAGAAGACAAGCTCCGTCCAACTATGGAGTACTTTAGATCGCTTAACGTGGATGTTGCGGTTCTCCTTCATCGATGTCCTCAAACGTTTGGATTAAGCATAGAGTCGAATTTGAAGCCAGTAACAGAGTTCTTCCTTGAGAACGGTTATAGTTTAGATGAGATAGGGATCATGATCTCAAGATATGGAGCTTTGTACACCTTTAGCTTGAAAGAGAATGTGATGCCGAAATGGGATTACTTTCAGACAATGGATTATCAAAATTCGGAGCTGGTGAAGTTCCCGCAGTTTTTTGGGTACAGTTTACGAGAGAGGATCAAGCCGAGATACGAGCTGGTGAAGAGAAGCGGAGTGAGACTGCTGTTGAACCAGGTTTTGTCGTTGTCGGGAGTAGAGTTCGAGAAAGTTGTTAAGAAGAAGATGATGAAACTTGTGTCTGTTAACAACATTGCTGAACAAAGTAGTGGTGATTTGTTGTGAATTTTCTAGTTTAGAGTAATTAATTTTGCAGGAGCATATTTGCCGAAGTTCCATGTGAGTTGAGAAACAAATATAGGCAATGCCCCGATCTTAATCTTGCCAATTTGGATGTAAGCAATTTAAGTGTGCAAACATCGTCATATAAGTAAAAGCCAATGAACACTCTGAAACATAACAAAGATAAAAGAGAGGTTGAAGAAAGAGAAGTTCATGAGTTACCAGTCACCACGGTCTGCAGGTAGACAAGAAACGGATTTCAGTGGCTCTGTCTTCCCATTCAACACCTTCCAACCATTTGGTTTCTCCGTATTGTACAACAAGTTCTACTCCCGCATTTCCACTTTCCGAATCCAATGGAAGCTTTTTTAGTTTTGGACAATGTTCTTGTACGACGAGCTCACTCAGACGTGGAAAAGACAGAGGTGACCAGTAGATGCTCTTTAGCTTTGGTAAATCAGACAAGCTAAGACATTCTAGTTTTTGAAAAGGAACGATAATACTTGCATTCTCATCTGTAACACCTGCAGCTTTTTCTTCACTTATTATATCCTCTAGTTGCTCTGCGAAACGAACGTCAAGATAAGTAAGGTTAGGAGCAAACAATAGCCATGTCAAATCCGTAAGACCATCGCATTGTCCTATAACGACTTTGTAGAGGCTAGAAAAGTATGATGATGCTCTTCTCTCGATCTTTATCTCCTTCATTCCACACTTCCATATGCCAATGCGACGTACATTATCCATGGTTGGAAAAGTCAAGATTTGAAATGATTCTTCCTCAACCTCTATAAACTCTACATATAGAATAGATTTCGCCAATCTCTGAGAGCATAACAAATGTTCCAAAACCAAACTTGAGAAAATATCAATGGTTAGAACTTCTATATGTTGTAAGAGTTGTAGATCCATCGCTGAGTTCACATCAAGAGCCTTTTTGGACTTTTGTAGTCTCAGTGTCCTCAAACTCAACAACTTAGACACTCCGGCAATACTCTCCAATCTCTTCATGGACTCCAAATTAAGATGTACTAGCTTTTTCAACTCTTGTAAACCAACAAGCAATCGCTCGATGTTTGTATATGACAAGTCAAGATATCGCAAGGAAACCAACTCTGATATTTGTTTTTGTAATCCAGTGAGACTACTACTCCATGATAAATCCAAGACGACAAGGTTAGGCATAAATTGAAAGAATTCTCCGGAAATATTTACCAATTTGTGGTTTTTTTGTAGGAGGAGAGTGGTAAGTTGGGGACATGTAGGACAACCCAATATCTTTTCAAGCTCATTTTACATCAACGACATCCTTCTCACAGCTCTCCAGTTCTTCACTTCGGGTACCGCATGTAATCCAACACCGGCTCGCACAATGCATTGATCTTTGTGCTTTCCAAGATCAGATGATATCCATAAAGCCATCTCACGAACCACATCATGCATCTTCACTTCCACTTTCTTCCATCTTTCCTCCAACAACAAACATGTGCGGACAAGATTACCGATTATATCATAGCCCTCGTTTATGGCTCTCTCTTTACCGTTTTTTGCATCTATACATCCTTCACATATCCAATAGTCTATTAGCTCCTCTTTTTTTTTTTTATCTCATAATCTTCAGGAAATAAAGAGCAACTAGTAAAAACAGAGCATATAGCCATGGAATATTCCGTGAATAAGGCCACATTTTCGTGGCTATATGACCACACAGACACGGCAAGACACGGAAAAAAATCGTGTCTATACGATCGTGGACTAAAATATTTCGTGGCTTTTCGTGACGTTATAGTCACGATTTTGACACGCGTATATCGTGACATAAATTGCCACGGAATAGTCAGCAAATTTTTGTGGTCAGTTAGCCACGATTCAGTTCATGTCTATTCAGTGACTAAGTAGACACGAAGCACTTGTGTCTAAAACAATGGCTTTTTTTAACCACGAACCACCGTGACCTGGTTATTGTGAAGAATTTAGAAATTGAAACATGTACCCCAAAATACTAAAATTTGAAAAGTGAAATGCAAATTCCAAAATCTGAATCGTGAAATATAAAATCTAAAATACAATACCATAGATTTCCAAAGTTTTACAAAAAGATCCATGAGATTCCAAAATACTTACAAAAGCCGATTAAGTATTACGAAAGATGCATATATTTTGCAAAGCAAGCTAAAAATACAAGATACACAATAAAGTAAGAGACACACGGCTTATCTAAGTGCTTGTGAAGTTAAAGTCACGAGTCGCACACCATTTTTCAAAGTCAGCTTGTTGAGCTCGAGTCAAAAGTGGAATCGAGGTCGAGGCAGAGTTAGGCATTGTGGCATTCAGGACAGTGGGATTACTAGGGTTTGCAGCAGGATCAGAAGGTTGAGTATGATTAACTCGTTGGAGGGTAGCAGAATTCACCCCAAGAGCCTGTAGAATCACATTTAGTGAAGCTCGTGTTGCAGCCATCTCGTCCTTGAACTCACTCTTCAAGGCTATCATATCATCTTTGTGCGTCGTCATGTCAGTCTTGAGAGTTTCAACATCAAAATCCCGGTATTGAACACTGCCTATTCCTTAATGCGTCATTTGCTTGACTTACCCCGCTGTGAATGGATATAAAACCAAATTAATATAAACCAACAATCAAAACAATGAAGATTCTCTTATGGATTGTGAATGAAAACGTGCAGACATCATACACCTACAAAACATCATCCACATAATACAAAAGTGAAAGTTATTTCAATAGTACCTTGACTCCCAATAGAAATTTTGCTACAACATTAAAAGAAGACATTAGTATTTGTAAGTAAGTAAACTAAGTTATGTAGAGTAAAAAAAGTAGTATAAATTTTGAACACTTACCACAAAAGATTGCCACCAGTTAGTTTTCCTCTCCTGAGAAACAAATTTCCAGCTTGACTATGGTCCCATGTAGTTGCCTTGCCAAGTCCCAGGGATCTACACTGAACCTGGCAGAAGAAAAAATAAGAATCAGAGACAAAGAAGATTACACATTCATGATATACACATTTATAGTATTTTGCTTACTAATTACCATAAAGCGCCATTGATTTTCCTTGGATGGAGGTGTGGTTGGCCTTCTCTTGAGGCAGCACGTAGTAGTTAGAAATGGAGGCAGAGATAATAAAACCCGGGAACCTAATGTAACGGGAGGGTTTCCTTGCTTTTTAACCTAATGTAAAAGTTTTTCTATTAACCCGGGAACCCATTATTTCTCCCAAATACTTTTTAGTGATTAATCTTTTTGACCCGGGAAAACCAAATAATTTGTTGTTTCGCTGATTCAATTCAACTTAAATAATTTAGTGTAAAACAATTAAATGAAATTATGATGTAAGAAAACTTGTATAATTAAACTTATAAAACTGATATTAAATTAAAACATGATAACGTATAGAAAAACATATGTTCTTAAATAAGATATTAAAGTAAAACATGATAACACATTTGATCACATTTTTACTTTGTGGTTTTGTAACACATTTTATTGTGGGTAATTTGTCACCATTTTATCACATTTTTACTTTGTGGCTTTGTTATCACAAATTTAAAGTGACTATTTCGTAACTAGTTTACTGACGTCACTCATGTGACTGTGTCGTGACTATTTTAGCCACGGTTAGACCACGTCTTAGTCATCATTTTCGTGACTTTAGGTGACTATTTCGTCACTATTTAAAAAAAGTCACGGAGTGACCGTGACGAGGAAGTGGCTATATGATATTTTTTTACTAGTACATGATTTGACATGCTCCCTGTTTAAATTATCATAGCTATACTTCAAAATGGGAAGAGTCTCATCTTCCATGCCTGAAAACTCTATGGCTGATGAAGTTAAAACATCAATCGATGCCATTCTTGAACTGTGTTTTTGCATGCCATTGTTTCACCGACGACAATAAGTGCCAATGGTAGACCACGACATGTTTCAGCGACTTTTTTTGCGAGTTCAGGAATATCCAGATGGCATTTCAAAGTGTTTTCTCCTACTTTCTTTTGAAATAAGTCCCAAGCTTCTTCAGGTTCCAAACAACTAACTTTCACCGGGTCATCAACTCCCATACGCCCACAAACATCTCGAGAACGAGTGGTAAATGCTATTATGCTTCCATTTTCTCTGCTTGGATATGGTACTCCAACCGACTCTAAGTTCACTTTCTCCCATATATCATCCAACAATAACACAAATTTCTGTCTCCTAAGGACATTGTGTATGTCTACAGCTCTCTTGTGTTCGGTTTTCTTGTCCCACTCCCCACCGACAAAACCAAGTCTCTTTGCAATATCATCTTTGAATCCTAGAAATCTCTGGAGTTTTAGACACGACAACCCAAATCACGATATCAAATCCACCACCTTCTTGAGAAAACTTATTGTTGATTTGCGTGAGAAGCGTAGTTTTCCCAACTCCACCCATACCATACAAACCCATAATCTTGAATCCATCTTTCATAAGAGAGTTCCATACCCTTTCAAACAATATATTTTGACCAACAACTGTGGATTGTATAGGCATCTCCTTAACTGGAGCTACTAGAGCAACCTCAGTCACCACATCAAATGCTCCTTCAACATCAACCTTCTTGAATAGAAGTTTTGTAAGAACACAAGAATTAAAAGCACAACTCACTTTTATTTAGCTTAAGAAAATCTCTCAAAACTTAAGCTCTCAAACTCTCTTCTCACAAAACCTCATAAGTTGTGTCACAACTCATCACATCCTTATATAAGACTTTGCTAATCCTAATCCTAGTAGGAATCCTCACAACCTAGATAACTCCTAGACTTTTAGACCCTTATCTCTTTATTCTCACAAACACAATAGGATTAGGACTAGTTACGTTTCAGGCTTTCTTCAAGCTTACTCCAACAATCTCCTCCTTAAGCTTGAAGCTCTGTTTCACCAAGTCTTGAACTCCCAGAAGATCCCTCATGACTCTGAACTTGTTCTTGTCTAAAGCTTTGGTGAGTATGTCTGCTCTCTGCTCAGTTCCCGGAACATGCTCCACCTCAATTTGACCATTCTCAACCCTCTCTCTAATAAAATGTTACCGTCTATGTATATGTTTGCTCTTCCCGTGGAACACAGGATTCTTAGTGAGTGCGATTGCTGACTGGTTGTCAATCCTGATCAAAACCATCTCTTCTGCAGCTCCAGTAATCTCGCCCAGTAAGTCTTGCAACCAAACAGCTTGCTTCGCAGCCTCTGTTCCGGCCATGAACTCTGCTTCGCAAGTCGATAATGTCACAACATCCTGTTTCTGTGAGCACCATGTTATCGGACTATCACCAAGATAAAAGACATGTCCTGAGGTGCTCCTTCCATCGTCCTTATCAACATTATGGCTGCTATCGCTATAACCAATTAGCCGAGGCACCTCCTTCCTTCCATATGATAGTCCAAGAGTAGTGGTTCCCTTGAGGTACCGTAAACACTGCTTCATGGCTGCACCATGCGAAACTCGCGGACTCTGCATATAGCGGCTTAGAATCCCAACGCAGTAAGACAGGTCAGGTCTAGTATGCAGGAGATATCTTAAGCATCCAACATGTTTTCTGTATGTCGTTGCATCAATCTCTTTTTCCTTCTCTGCCTTAGACATCTCCAACTCTGGTTCCATTGGTACAGCATTGCACTGTGCCATTCCGGATTCCTCCATAATCCTTTGAGCATATCGAGCTTGACTCAATGTGATTCCGTCTTGATGTTGAGTGACTTGCATCCCAAGATAGTATGTCAATCGACCGAGATCACTCATTTCAAATTTAGAGGCCATCTCCTCCTTAAACTTGTTAACCAAAAACAGACTTGTCCCTGTTACAAACAAATCATCTACATAGACACCAATGATAAGTAGGTTAGAGCCTATGTTTTTCCGATACACCGAAGGTTCCTTTGAGCATTTTACGAACTGCAATTCCACCAAAATCTGATTTAGCTTATTGTTCCAAGCTCTAGGTGCCTGTCTGAGTCCATACAAAGCTTTATGAAGCTTGTAAACCTTTCCTTCACTGCCTCTTTTCTCAAACCCTTCAGGTTGTGATACATACACAGTTTCCTTAATCTCACCATGAAGGAAAGTTGTCTTGACATCAAGATGATGTATCTCCCAACCATGTGATGCAGCAAGATCAATAAGCAGTCTGATGGTCTCAATTCTGGCAACTAGAGCAAAAACTTCTTCAAAATCTACACCATACTTCTGCACATAACCTTTGGCAACAAGTCTTGCTTTATACTTGTTGATACTACCATCACAATTCCTTTTCAACTTGAACACCCATTTTAACCCAATTGGTTTTGCTCCAAAAGGTAAATCCACCAGTTCCCATGTTCTAAGCTTTTCTATCGAGCTTATCTCTTCTTCACACGTGCGTGTCCACTCTTTTGACACCATAGCTTCTTCAAAATTCCTTGGCTCGTTATTAAGTGTTAGTAACAGAAACTCACTCTCTTCCTCTGCAAACAAGACATAGTCCTCCAGGTATTTTGGTTTAACACTTGGTCGTGTTGACCTCCGCAAAGTAGGTTCTACAGGCAGCGTTGCAGTTCCTTGTGAGTCTTGCTCTGTTTCCTCTGTTTTACCTCCGTGTGTCATTCTATCTTTGTTCTCTTCCCATTCAGCACTATCAGTATCGCTCCTAGAACCTTCATCAATGTTTACAACTGCAGTCTCGTTTTCATTGATTTCTTGAAGCCCATGATTCCCAAATACACCAAAACTGATTCTGAAGCTCTCATCTGTTGCTTCATGTGCCACATTTTTAACCCAATTCCAACCTCTCATTTCATCGAACACAACATCTCGACTTACTATGATTCGTCTTGTCTGTGGTTCCAGCAAGCGATACGCCTTAGAGCCAGGTTCAGTTCCTAGGTGAACTAACTCTCTTGTTCGATCATCCAGCTTCTTTAGATTTGGTTTCTCCACTTTAGCATAAGCAATACACCCAAAAATCCTAATGTGTTCAACTGTAGGTTTCTTGTCTCTGAAAAGTTCGTAAGGTGTCATATCCTTCAATGCTCGAGTAGATACTCTGTTCAACAAATAAGTAGAGTGTCTAAGAGCTTCCCCCAAAGATAGTTTGGCATGTTCATATGCTTTAAGATGCTTCTGGTCATCTCCATCAAGGTCCGATTGCGTCTCTCTACAACACCGTTCTGTTGTGGAGTGTAGGGTGCTGTTAAATGTCTCTTAATACCTGCTTCTTCACAAAATGCATTGAACTCTGTAGACACAAACTCTCCTCCTCTATCCGTTCTAAAAGTTTGAATTTTCTCAATGACATCCTTCTCAACCATAGCTTTGAACTTCTGAAACTTGTTAAAGACCTCTCCTCTTTCTTTTAGTAGCATCGTCCACATGTATCGGGAGAAATCATCAATAATCACGAAGACATATTTGTTCCCAGCAGGCGTACTTGGTGTGATAGGACCACACAAATCACCATGTAGAAGTTCTAATCTCTTCTTAGCTTGAAACGATGTTGCCTGAGGGAATACACGCCTTGTTTGCTTCCCAAGAAGACACGATCTACATATTTCTTTTCCAACAGAAACCTTTGGTGCTCCTAAAACGAGTTCCTTTGCCAGCATTGAACTTAAGGTTGCATAATTTATGTGTCCTAACCTCGCATGCCACTTACTCGGCTCACTCACATCCATAAGATACAAACTGGTATTGTCTTGAAGTCTCATCAGAACCTTGTACAACCTGTTTTTAGATTTCTCTGTTTTCACAAGCAAATTTTCTTCTTCATCTCTCATAGATAAGTACTTTCCTCTCAGTCGAATGTCGCAACCTGCTTCTGTGGCCTGACCTAAACTTATAATATTGCTCTTGAGATCATGTATGAAGTATACATCTGTCATAGTCCTTGACTTTCCATTCTGATCAACAAAAGCAATTGTTCCTTTTCCTCGAATATCAATCCTAGAGTCATCTCCGAATCGGACTTTGCCAGTTATAGAGTTGTCAAGTTTGTTGAAGTATCTTCTATCCCCTGTCATATGATTGCTGGCTCCGTTATCAAGATACCATATGTTATCACTCCCTGCAGTCATCTCAACCTTACTCAATATGCGATCCTTCTCGTACTTGCTTGGT
This sequence comes from Camelina laxa, assembly GCA_024034495.1. Classification (NCBI taxonomy): domain Eukaryota; kingdom Viridiplantae; phylum Streptophyta; class Magnoliopsida; order Brassicales; family Brassicaceae; genus Camelina; species Camelina laxa. Next base: position 21,492,291 of record CM043880.1, on the reverse strand, counting down.
ATACAGTCTTTCTCATTGAGATAGACTACCTCGTGCATTAACAATTCATCTGCTTCCTCTGTATCTTTTTCTTTGTTATTACTTTCTTCTGTTTCCTGCAGCTTGAGCAAACGATCTGGACAGTGTGATGCAAAGTGACCGGTTTGATCACATCGAAAACATGTTACTTGGGACATATTTTGTCCAACGTAGCGTCCTCTTCCTCGTCCTCTATAGAACGATCTTCCACCTCGACCTCGTCCTCTAAACCCTCCGGATTCATTACTATAATCTATGTATTGTTGACTAGTTTGTGAATCTCGGTACGGTTGACTAGGTTGTGACTCCGTGTACATCAATTTTCCTTGTTCCTCTTGAGAATCTTCTTCTTCACGAATGCGTTCCTCATAGGCTTTCAGTCTGCCTACAATGTCTACAAAGCTGATGGTGTTTAAGTCTAGAACCTGTTCCAAAGAAGCAACCATCTGAATGAATTTCTTTCGAGGGAGACTGCTCAGAAATTTCTTGACTATCTTCGACTCTTCTATGTTAGCTCCTAAAGCAGCGGATTATGAGGATATCGTAGCTAACTTCCCTGAAAACTCGTCAATAGTTTCTGAATCTTTCATCTTTAATCTTTCGAACTCTACCATCAAGGTTTGGAGTCTAGCTTCTCGAACCCTTTCAGCTCCAACGTTCGTAGACCGAATTGAATCCCACACCTTCTTAGCCGTATCAAGTTCTCCAACTTGAAGTGTTAAAGTTTCAGGTATTGATTGAAACAAAAGAGCCATAGCTATATCATTATGGTCTGGATTAGTCTGCTCGGTTTCAGGTTCGATGGCATCCCAGACTTTGTGTACACGAAGAGCAAGTCTCATCTTCATCGCCCACACGGTGTAATTAGTCGATGTTAGCATAGGACAAACAATAGAAGGAGATCCTCCTCCTTCCTTAGGTCGTGATGTTGCTACTGTTAACTCGGACATGTTTTCTTGGTACAAGACTCAAGCTCTGATACCAAATCTTGAATAGAAGTTTTGTAAGAACACACAAGAATTAAAAGCACAACTCACTTTTATTTAGCTTAAGAAAATCTCTCAAAACTTAAGCTCTCAAACTCTCTTCTCACAAAACCTCATAAGTTGTGTTACAACTCAACACATCCTTATATCAGACTTTGCTAATCCTAATCCTAATAGGAATCGTCACAAACTAGATAACTCCTAGACTTTTAGACCCTTATCTCTTTATTCTCACAAACACAATAGGATTAGGACTAGTTACATTTCCCCAGCTCATCTTTGTGACCAATCCCTAGCTCATCTTTTCTCTACTTTTTTTTAGTGTAATCTCTTTTAAGTTCTTTCCCCATTTTTCTTCCCTTTTCAACTCTTTCCAAACCCTAATAAACTCCAATTCAATCCCCACCACCGAACACCGTATGTCCCGCTGCTATTCCACTCACCGGAGAGACTCTCTCCGCAAATCTCGGGCATCAATTCTACTCACTCCTCACCGTGGAAATCTCAAGTGGAGCTAGGATTTTCCCCAGTGGACCTAGTTCCCATCACCGATCCAAACCGAGGCCACCGACTGTTCCCGCCGATACGTCACTCACCGGAGATGCTCCCTGCAGCTCACACCTCTCCGTTACTCTCGAGCAGCCGTCACACCTTTGTCTCAGCTTGGCAATCGTTTGTGAAGTTAGGATTTTCCCTAGTGGACCTAACTATCAATGGCGACATTTACCACGACCACCGCACGGTGCCGCTGATCTCTCACTCGCCGGCGAAGTCCCCTGCTCTGCAAATCTTCCCGCAATCCTCTGGCGGCGACCAACCGCGACATCTCTTGCCTCTGAAACTAGGGTTTTCCCTAGTGGACCTGGTTTTCAGCTTAGGCCCATTAAGTCATAAAAGCCCTATGTCCATCAATCCATCTCAGTTTTGCAACTTTAGCAGGCTTAAGCTCTTCTCTTCTCCGTCTATGACTCGCCACTGCCAAGTTCTGTTATGTTTCTCGGTAATCAATGGCCGAAGACTCCATTGGCGAAAGGTAACATCAGTTCCGCTTTGGCCACTCATATATCTTGTTCAGAACCTGGCTTTAGATGTTTTTAGGAGCTTGCGGTTTGAATATGAATCACTGCGGTTATATAGCATATGTTTCTCGATCTGCTCTAGCATAAGTGATCTGTTTGGCTTTGAACCTTTTATGTTCAATGACGAGTTTCACTTAAGCTGGTCACCTGATGTTTCCAAGCATCCTCTCCTTATCACTCCCATCACTTGGATCCTGTTTCAAAATAGCTTTTTGTGCGTATTATCTAAGTGATCAAATCCATAAGCTCTGGTTGGTAAAACAACCTTGCCTCGACTTCAAAACCATAGTCTCCCGGATCTTTGCTGTGTTGTTACTGTGGGTAGTGTTTCTCACCCCGGTGGACTTCAAAGCATCGGTTCTACTCTCAACGTCCCTGCGTCTTATGACCGTGACAAAGCATCTGTCCTCTGAGCTTCTCGAGGATGGATTTTCGACCTACCAGGATCTCACATGTGCCAAGGGGCTTCCATGCTCATGGTTCACAGCTCTCTTGGATTTACAGTCGATGAACTATTTTTCTAACTTTGTGGCATTGGGGAATGCCTTCCTTTGTATTGCTTTAAACTTTGAAATTCTTGCTTCTTGTGTTTGTATCTGTTACTATCGTGAATGAATGAAAGCAACTGGTTTGACAAAAAAAAAAAGGACTAGTTACATTTCAGGCTTTCTTCAAGCTTACTCCAACAAAACCTAACCATTTTCCCATAACGATATAGTTCGTTTTCAAACTTTTGGAGCAAACCCCACAAAAACACAGCCTCTTTATCTCGACCTCTTGAGTACTAAACAGATCAACGTATCGGTTTATCGATAGCCGCGACATTAGTAGGCCATACATGAACTTGAGAAATCCTGTAAACTCTTCTCAATGGACTCTTCTTTTCACATCATCTTGGGCATTTCCATGGCTTTATGTAGTGCTGCTAGATTCTCGGGAAGGCTGTGAAGATAACAACTACTACTCTTTCTAACGCATAACCATTGAGTGAACTGATCCACAATCCGATCACATGACACCGAGACCGAGATACAACCTCCCATCGCGCGGCTCAATACTAAGAAAGAAGATTTGGATTCAAGTCCTCTCGCACTGATCTTGAAAAGTCAATTTCCCACGACCACGACTTTTTTAGGTGTTGACTGGTTCTCCCGCTACCTCCCGCAAACGCAGCCGCAAACGCTGCGTTTGCGGCTGGTAGCGGTTGCTAGCGATTGGAATCAATCACACAAAACGCTCCCAATCGCTCATAATCGCTCCAAACCACTGAATTCCAAAAGCTGCTTCCGCAAGCGTTTGCGTTTGCGGGCGATTGCGGTTTGAATTTTTTTTTTTTTTGTAAAAAACTTAAAAGAAATAAATGATAATGAATCTTTTTTTTTTGTTATATCTTCTATCTAACCATTTTACTCATTAAAGATGGAAGAAAATGAAGTATGGATACGATTGTGGTGAAAAATCAAATGCATAAAAGAATAAGTATTTCAATATGAAATTTATTTGTTTTTGAATAATTATTTTAGTCTTTTTTAATAAATTTTAATTATAAATTAAATTTAAATTTTTTTTTGGTTTTTAAAAACATTTATATATATATTTTTAACAAAAACATTTTTATATTATATATCACATTTATTATGTTCCACCCGCTGGTCGACCAGTCGTAAACCTCTCGCAAGCGCACCAATTTTAAACCACTAAACCAGTCGTTCAAAACGCTTAATAACGCTTGAAACCGCAATCGCCCGCTTCCGCAATCTCCCGCAACCGCAACCGCAGCCGCAGCGTTTGAACCACTCAGAGTTTTTGTAATATTTACACGTCTGCAGTTGTCAACAAGTACTATACAATGCTTAACGGGCTCATATTAAGTATAAAGCCCATATGATTTCACGAAGCCCAAATTGGCCTATTGTGCCGGTCATCATCAATCCCCAATTTCTCTCGATCGATAGATAAAACCCTAAAAGCTTCGATCTTGATCTCTGGGAATTGTTGTTCCAAATTGATCTCTCTCTCTCTCTCTCTATCTATCTCTGGCGGGAAAGAAAATGTCGTCTGTAGGAACATCGAAAGGGGTTCTGGAGATTGTAAAGTTCGGTGTCTACGTTGCAGTTCCGATCGTCCTTATGTATACATTCGCCAACAACAGCACCAATATCAAGAAATTCATGGGAAATGTAATCATCTCTCACTCTCTCTCTCTGTCTCTTATTTTCTGATTCACGAAATGATCATCACTGACTTCGAATTTCTTGGAAACTGATGCTTGTTGTGTTATCTATTTGGCATAGATTTTGTTTGATTAGGAAGTTTTGTTTACTCTCTAAACGCATTGTTAGGAATTCTCAGGGCATGAGTCACTGTAGGAAACATGTGTCATTTGCAGAGTTTTTATAATCGTCGGTGGTTCTGAATATATATATATATATACTTATTTTCTAATTGAAAACCTGTTTGTTTTTTTTTGGATTAAGCGATGGGGGGGTTACAGTTAGGGATTTTGATGCTTGGTTATTAAAATAACTTTGTTTAGTTGTTGTTGTTGTACACTGGTAGGATTATAGGTTTAAATTGGTTAGCTGAATAATTATGAATCCTATCTCTCAACTTGGTAAACGCCATTGTTGCTTAAATCACTGTAACACTGAGAAATACTATAATCCCCTTGAATTGAATTGTCAATGATTCTTCATCGTAGTTTTCAATTTGCTTTCATTCCAAGTTTCGATGGTAGTTTAGGGAGTTTTCTGGTGTCTGACTCCATACAAGAAACAGTCTGCGATGTTTCATTTCCCCCAGTTTGGCTAGTTTGCGAGTACTGTATCACCTGCGGAGTTTTGCTGATTAGTTAGGAAATGGTAAGTCTACAATGGGTTTTGCTGTTAATTATGAATCACTGATTGGATCTTTAATGTTCAATATGTTCTACATCATAAAGTCCTTTTGACTTCATTCAGAATTTTGCTAGTATTCTGGTTCTTTCCGGGTCTTACCAAAGCACAGTGCAATGGAGGCATTCCCTAATCTTCCAATTTTTGGCTATTTGTTGTGCAGCGTTCATATGTTGTCTATCCTGAAGAGGCACCTCGACCTCCTCCACCCGAGGAGCTTAGAGAGATGGCACGAGAGCTCGCCCGTAAGAAGAATATCTCTTGAGAGTTGTGATGAGACGGGAAGGACTAAACAGAAGAGTTCGATGTTTATCTGTCTGTAATAGTTGAAATTGCTCAGCGTGGCAAACTGATAATAAGGTAATGTTATGTTGTTGATTCCTCCTGTATAAGAAAAGCAATAATGAAGAAGAGGTGCCATTTGACCCATTTGTTTTGTTCAAAAAAAACCTTGGTTATACATTGTGCATTCTACACATCAATGGATAAATAATTTTCTAATATAATTACTGAATCAGAGATTCATAACCATAGTCTAATAAGTGTTTTGCTTTTGGGTTACTATTATTATTTTTAGGCTTAGGCACGTTAAGTTGGAGCATCGAAGAATTTTGAAAAGTATGTTAAATGAAACATTGATGGGTCATATTTTGGGCCTCGAAATTTCAAAAGAAGAAATCTAAGATGATTTTAAAGTTATTTAGAAAAAGGTAATTTTGAAGATAAGCGTTCTTCAATTTTTCAAAGTGCTTTGACATTTTGAAAACGTTATTTCGTGGAAATTTTGAATTTCTATAATGAACTTTGTAGTTTATACCCATTCCTTGAGGTTTTTGACTTTAGTCTTTGATGTTAATAATAATCCAAATTCATTGTACTTGCATAATTTTTCTTTTGAGTCCGCGTCCTAAACATTCTGACTTCTTGTTTTTTCTTGTCAAACTAATCTTCTTTGGGTTTCTTCTTATGGATAGATAACCTATGAATTCTTTAATGGTGTCATCAACTTTTCTTAGCTGTCACATGTTGTTGCTTTTGCTTCTATTTCTATAACGGGTCATAGTTTAGAGAAGTTAATGATGATGCTTCTCAGCTTTATATACTTAATTGATTTATTTCTATATTGTTTGTTCTCTTTTTCTTAATCAATTCATGCAAGCTGTTCATGTTACAGTCTTTGATTATAACCGTTTTGGATAATCTAGCAAAACGTTTTTGGTAAGATAAGCCGAAATTGACTTCAGTGATCTTCTCGCTAGAATATTTGAAGTAGAAGAAAATTAAATGTGGGTTTTGATGCATACCTAAGCAACACTGTGTTTTTTGTATGTATTACATCTTATAATTTCAGAAAACTCGTATCAGATTTAACTTTTAAGTAGCTCTCACATTTACTAAATACTAGTAATAATAAAGAGTTTAAACACGTAAGTAAAAAAAAAAAAAAAGGAAAGAAAAAGTAAAAGACAAAAGAACCAAAAGTCGTCAGTGTAACTACACACAAGTTCTGTAAAAAGTCTTTAGCCTAGAAATCTCACATCTGTTTAACCGCAATCGCCCGCTTCCGTAACTTCCCGCAATCGCAACCGCAATCGCAGCGTTTAAACCAATCAGGCCCTTAATAGTGGGACGGTGTAATTTGTTTTTTTTACTGGTATTAGTAGTAATTGTGGTAGATTCTTCTTCTCAGAAAAAAACTGTCAGTGAAATTATTTGTAATGATGAAATAAAAATATTTACTGTTTTGTCCTCTCTCTCTATCTGTCCCATAGCTCCCACTACTGTGGCGTGGAAGATCGGGCATGTCTTCCTCTCTCTCAGTAATCATCGGGATTTACTTTTTATTTTTAATTTTTATTTGAGTTTTCGTAATTAAAAAGGTTTAATTATGTTATATAAACAAAAAAAAGTTAAAACTGTCGTTACATCGCAGGAAGACTAGTTGACGTTGTGCTAATAAGAGCGCACCACGTAGCGGGAAGTTTGATACTGTATATTTTAACTCCTCCGTTGTTGAACTTGAATTGTATGAATCCCACATCAAACCCGATCATTTTAGTGAGGTTAATTTAGTAAACCGACGACAAATTTAACCTCTATATTCGACCTAGCTCTAAATATTTTTGACGGTTTATGATTTTGTTCAATAAATCAAAAGTAAAAGTTAAGAACGAAAACTTAGTCCAAAAAAATTAAAGAAAGTAATGTTAATGGCTAAAAAAAAAATTTATGACACGTGTAGGAGGAAGCAAGTGGAATAGAAGAAATAATAAAACTGGAGGAGTCTTCCTTTGTACGCATGTCCGTAATTTTTTTTTTTTTCATTTTTCGGCTCAACAACAACTTTCATCTTGCTATATTTATTGGGAAGTACAAATATAAAACTAATTTTAAAATGTGTAATAAATTACATTCAATTATCATTAGACTAATTTAATTAAAATTAATTAAATAAATATAATTAATTAAAATTAAAAAATGATGAGAGATTAAAAATAAGAAAATCTAAAAAAGTTAGAAAATATATTCAAATCAAAACTACTTTATATTTGAAAAAATAAAAAAATAAAAATTAAGAGCCAAGTTTTTTAAAAAATACAGATAATTATTAGTTAATTTTTTTTCATTCTCTAATAAAATTATGGACGAAAATTACTATATATTTTTGTAACATCCGCAAACCAAAAATTAGTTTTTTGGGGATGGGTGTCGATCGACACCAAGGGGGTGTCGGTCGACACCACTTATTTTTCGGTTCGATCAGAATGAGTTTTTAATCGATTTGGTTCGGTTTGGTTTAAGGAAAACCATTGAACTGGGTCTTAAAAGGAAGGAAACGACCTAGGTCGTGTTCCAGAGGTTGTGGTCGCCGTTTTGTTTGAAAAAGAGGAAAAGAGAGAAATCAAGTGTTCTTGAGATTGTGAGTGAGATTGGGAGATTTCTTGGCTGTTCTTGAGAGATTGGAGGCTGGGAAGGTGCTAGAAGCTTGCTAGGAGTGAGGGATTTGTTCTTATTGGTCAGAAACTTCCTGCAAAGAGGTGAGTGCATGACCATGGCTTATCTAAGCTAAGATCTCTAGATTCTATGTGATTTGGTGCTTATGTGGTTGTTTCTTTGAGTTCTCTATGATATTTCGTTGCTATCTGGGCTGGGTTTGGCTTCTGGGAGTGCAAGGAGCGGATTGGAGAAGATTGGAGGCGAGATTCGGAGTTTCTGATCGAGGAAAATCGCTGCTCGGTATCGGTGTCGGTCGACACCAGTTGGGGTGTCGGTCGACACCAACGCGAGGACGGCTCGGGACTTTGGCGAGTGTCGAACGATTCCATGTGGAGGTGTCGGTCGACACAAACTAGGGTTTTCGGGAGTGTCGGGCAGGGTGTCGGTCGACACCAGTTTGGTGTCGGTCGACACCAGATAGTCAGTGTCGATCGACACCATCTGGTGTCGGTCGACACCCCTTGTTCAGTTACGATGGATGTTGCATGCCTTGTATATTGCCTGGTTTGTTTTATTGATTGTTGTTTGTGGCATGTAGAGATCTTATTGCTTGTGTGTATAGCCCAGTAGATGGGAGGATTGCCTCACTGAGTGTTTATCAAATACTCATGCATCTCAATTTGTGTTTGTGGTGCAGGTAAAGGCAAAGTGTGATCGTGGAATCAAAGGCAATGAAGGGGAGGATGTTCTAGGGACTTGATTGTATGGTTACCTGGCATTGTTAGGAATGCTGGTTGTTTGATTTATGCTGTTTGGAATTTATGCTGGATATTACTTATTTGGTTATTGGTTATCGTTTTATTGGTTATTTATTGGTATGTTGTTCCGCTGTTAGATTGTGAATGTGGTTAGGTGGCTAGTGGGTATGGGACCACTAGTTGTAGTTAATTATTATTATTATTATTTATTGTTTATTTATTAAAAAAAAAAAAAAAGGTCGGTCGTTTCATTTTGGTATCAGAGCCCTTACGGTTCTAGGTTTGGGTTCACTAGGTTTCTGTTGTAAATGTTTGGGATTGCATGTCTTGATTGATTATGTGAGTTAGTCAATTGTGTGTGGCATGGAGTCTTAGAACATCCTCTTCGAGCCGAGTGTGTGATTCCACGGTGAGTTTATGTTTCTGTGTTATAATAGGAATTGTTTGCTTAGCCTTCTGTTCATGGTAGTGCAGATGGTTTGAGAGGATGCTGTGGCTGGTCGAGGTCGTGGACGCGGACGTGGTCGTGGGCGCGGACGTGGTCGTGGTAGGGGCAGAGTCCCAGTGGTTAGTGAGACCGAGGACCAGAGTGTGACAGCTGAGGGTGTTGGCGAGTCGCAGGGTGTTCCGGGGGATTCCGTGAGTGTGGCAGGAGGGGGCGGTGTTGATGCTCCAGTGGCCGGTGATGCTAGGGTCCCGGGTGTGGGGGTCCCAGCGGGTGGAGTCCCTGGTGTTGACCTTGCGGCTTTGCTAGCACAGGTGTTAGAGCGGTTACCACCAGTGGTACCGGCTCAGGCTCAGGTAGTGCCACCAGTGGTGGCGGAGGAGCGGCAGCCAGTGGCTGCGGATGCGGGGGTCCATGCTCGTTATCTCAGCATGTTGACAGAGATGGGTCGGTTGCGTACTGAGCAGTTTTCAGGAGGTGTAGATCCTACTGCTGCGGATGCGTGGAGGACGAGAGTGGAACGTAACTTCCACACTCTGAGATGCCTGAGGAGTTTTGGGTGGACATAGGGGTCTACTTTTTGAGTGGTGATGCTGAGTTGTGGTGGAGATCTGTGGCTGCTAGGAGGGTGCAGCGGGAGATGACTTGGGCTGACTTCGTTTTGGAGTTCAACCGCAAGTATTTTCCTAGAGAGGCATTGGATCGTTTGGAGGTGCAGTTCCTTCAGTTGTCTCAGGGGACACGGTCAGTGCGGGAGTTGGACTTGGAGTTCAGTCGACTTCTTTGTTATGGAGGTCGGGCTATGGAGCCTGAGGAGGCTCAGATCAGGAGGTTCTTGAGGGCTCTACGTGATGACTTGAGAGTTCACTGTAGAGGGAGGAGTTATGCTACGCGTGCAGAGCTGGTTGAGATTGCAGCAGAGATTGAGGAGGATATCCGGGCACAGTCAGTGGCGGTAGCTCCAGCAGTTCAGCCTAGTAAGGCTCAGCAGCAGGGTGGTTCTAGCAGGGGCGGTAGGCATGCTCAGGGAACCAAGAGGAAGTGGGAGGCTACGCAGAAGCCGAGTGGTGCGGGTTGTTTCGGTTGTGGGAGCAGGGATCACAGGGTTGCTAGTTGTCCCAAGAGGAGTGTTCCGGCGGCAGGACCTCGGGTGTGTTATCATTGTAGGGAGACAGAGCACATCAGGCCTTTTTGTCCCAAGCTGCAGCCGGCAGCAGTGGCAGCGTTGCAGCAGGTGCAGCCTGGGGGCCAGCAGGTGGCACGGATTGAGCAGGGGCCTCGGGTTTACACGACAGTGAAGACTGGTGGAACCAGTGCCGGGGCGATCACATGTATAATTTCTGGTACTTAATCTTTGTGAATTTTAGTAGGGTCAGATTTTATGTTTCCTGTGATAAAGTGTTAGGTTCCCAACACATGAGGTTTGTGTAGGGACCTTGTTGGTGGGCGGGTTTAAGTCCCACGTCATGTTTGATTCTGGAGCTTCGCATAGCTTCATTACTCCAGAGTGTGCAGAGTGTGCGGGGATCAGCGGGGATCCTGGGGAGCGTACATGAGTTGTTAGAGTTGCGGGAGGCAAGTTCCTGAGAGTTATTGGACGAGCTAGAGGAATTGATAAATTACATTCAATTGCCATTAGACTAATTTAATTAAGATTAATTAAATAATATAATTAATTAAAATTAAAAAATGTTGAGAGATCAAAAATAAAAAAATCTAGAAAAGTTAGAAAATATATGCAAATCAAAACTACTTTGTACTTGAAAAAAATAAAAAAATTAAAATTAACAGCCAAGTTTTTTTAAAAAATACAGATAATTATTAGTTAAATTTTTTTTTTCATTCTCTAATATAATTATGGACGAAAATTACTATATATCTTTTAAAAAATATAAACCAATCTGAATTTCCAAAACTAGGATTTTATATCCAAGTAGAAAATAAAATTATTTTTAATAACTAAATTTCAAAGATTTTATTAAGATTTTGTTAAGATTTTATTAAGATTTCAAATTATGAATCTCCTATCATCTTTCTTTTATTTTATTTATAAATTGTTTGAAATTTTCATATAATACTTATGATTAATAAATATGCAGAATTTTTTCTACATATGTTGTGATTTGAACTTTTTAAATCGAAAATATATTGCTCTCTTTTTTAATGTAAAAGATATATATCTATATTACTCAATCTATGAAAAAATGTTTGTTTTAATTTACACATTGGCGGGTTGGTAAAACTAAATTTATATAGTTCATTAATTAATAAAATTTATTTTCTCATAAATATAATATTAAAATTACTACTTCATATTTCACAACATATTGATGCAAATATAACAAACAAACAATATAAAACTGTAATATACATCAAAAATAAAATACTATAATCTTTTAAAATAATTAATATTAAAAGACAGATATAGATTTATAGAAAAATTAAAAATAAATATTATATCAAACAAAATAACTTTTCTAAAGAAATATAACAATAACTTTTAATATTATATTTTAATTTTCTTTTAAAATGTTGACCCGTGCTTTAAGCACGGGATATCTTCTAGTTCACCAACATTCAAGATACACTAGGTTTGTCCACCTATACAAGTTGTTTTACCCAATTTGGCATAGACGAGTACAAGTTAGAGTCATAATTCTGAAAGGTAAATGACTCCTTTGTTACCCGATCCGCCACTCTATTACCATTTCTTGGTATATGTCCGTAATTAGCCCTGCCTGCTCGTTTATTTAAGAACAACCAATTTTTACAGTATATGTTAGTAAATTTAAAACTATCAATTAGATTCATCATTTATTTTAATATAATAAATATGTATACTTTTATATGGGATAAAAACTCGAATAATAACGACTATCCATTAGATTCATCACTTATTTTAACATCAACTAATATATATGTATATTTATATTAAATAAAAACTTGAATAATAACGATTACACAATTTAAACTAAATTATTTTAGACATCAAAAACTCACATTTTTGTGTTGTAAAAAATCACCAACGTTTTTTTAACACCAACATATATCTAGGTTTATTCCTTTCGGAATACAATTTGAAAATTAAAAAATACAACTCAAATTAAAAAATTTTGTTATAAAAATGACACCTTTTTTTTTTGTACAAATAAAAAAATACACCTTAATATATATATATATATATATATATATTTAAAGTCAGATAATATGAATGAGATATATGAATAAATCATAAACATATATAATCACAACCAAAATGGACAAGAATACAATTCATGTTCAAATATTTCAGATAACTATGGATACTTTTAATAACTTTTAAATAATTTAGAATAAGTTTTAATTTTTTTGCAAAACATCATAGCTATGTTAAAAAATTATTTAAAATATCAAAACCTTAAATAATATTTTTACTCAAATTCATCATTTATTGATTAAACAACTATAGAGCAATAGAAAAAATATTAGATAATCTTATATCATCATTTATTGACACCTTTTTTTTGTTTTGTAAAAATAAAAAATACACCTGAAATTTAAATATATATATATATATATATATATATATTTAAAGTCAGATAATATGAATGAGATATATGAATAAATCATAAACATATAATCACAACCAAAATGGACAAGAATAAAGTTCATGTTCAAATATTTCAGATAACTATGGATACTTTTAATAACTTTTAAATAATTTAGAATAAGATTTAAATTTTTTGCAAACATCATAGCTATGTTAAAAAATTATTTAAAATATCAAAACTTTAAATAATATTTTTTACTCAAATTCATCATTTATTGATTAAACAACTATAGAGCAATAGAATAAATATTAGATAATCTTATATCATCATATTATCATGTTAATTTTTGAAATTAATTTTTAATTTTGTTTTGACATGTCTATTATCTTGTTTTTTTCCTCAAATTTTAAAATGATCATTTTAACGTTAATAACTTTCACCAAATATAGCATAACTCAACTACACCATGTTTGCCACTGACAACCACATAAGCTATGCCACGGTAACCCACTCACTTATGAATGTCCTTACTTCAAAACTAAATTTATAAAATATAAAATATTCGTAACTGACATCAAATATTTTAAGAAAAAAACGTAAAATATGAAAACAATCTCATACATTATCAATGACATTTATCATATCCATAATTTTTCTTGTATTTCTCTTATATTTTCTCTTTTTTTTTTTTAGAATACTGAAGGGAAGAGAGGGGACACATACTTTGTGAAGAAGTTTAGTGTCGTATATGGCTCGAAAAAGAAATCTAGTCCAATATATTCCAACTCCCAAGGTAAGAGATTAAGTCCAATTAACATCTTGATAAAAATAGAGATAACGTTAGTTAAACCAAATATCTATTGAATAAGGGTTTTCGGGATAGTTGATACAACTCATAGTCTTTCCAATCTTCAGCTCTGAGATCAAACTTAATCAAGATTCATTAGAGTGTTAGCCAAAGAGCAGAAAACCCGAAACCAAACCTATCCTCTCCTTTACTTCTCTTGGAAGATATTGAGGCTATTATGTACATTTTTTTTTACTAATTCCCATTACTAAAATAACTGAAAAATTTGTACAAAAATAGATAACAAATATATATATATACTCTTTATCGCCTACACACTGAGGGATACACTATTTTTCTGGCATATCCTCAACCCATCCTAGCTCATACTCTTTATTGCCTTCAACTAAATAAATACACGAGATTATGGCAATGCAGGAGTGGAAGAGGAGGAAGAAGTATAGCTGTCAATTGGGCTATCGGCCCATGGTCGAGACCAGTCCAAACAATTACGGGCGGGCTATGGGCACGCCCAAAAATCAAATGGTCCAATTGGTCCAAAGACCAAATTTGACCCGTGACCAAATGGGCAAAACCGAGTGAACATTGGGCATGCCCAACTATCTAAAAATCTTAGGCTTATGAAAAATTGGATTTTTGACAATCAATCATCGATGTCTTTTTCTGGTTCTTTCTCTTCCTTCGTCTTCTATAATCGTTTTTACAGGAACGATTCAACCATCATGTTCTAAACGATTCAACCATCATGTTCTAAACGATTCAACCATCATGTTCTAAGTTTCTAACAATCGATATCTAGGATTCATCTTGTTCGTCTCTCGTGTTCGTCGATACAAACACAGTCACCTTCTCTGTCGCCTCTTCCTCTGTCAACGAAGAATCGCCGTGAGATCTCCAAGTACCTCTTCAAAGGTACTAACTTGATTTGAGCTTATGAATCAAGTGGTCTTCTTAGTAAATGGGTTTATGCATAGAATTGATTGATTGATCCGGTTTGTTGTTTCTCATAAACAGCAATGAAACAACGTTTTTGTGTTTTGATGATGTCTTGAATCTTTGCTCAGCCCTCTTCAAAAGTTTTGATTTTTTATCATTATTCAAGACAGTAAGTTTCGATTTTTGATAATGGGTTCCGTTTTTGTGTTTCGGTTTTTTTCTGATAAATCGATGTTTGGGGTTGTATGGATTTTTCTCTCAAGCTCAGATTTGTGAAGAATTTGTCTCAGTTACTTGATTCGATGAACTCTGTCCTGACTTGGATTTTACTTGTTTGGAGATATATATAGAGTAGCTCTATCTCTTTATAGAGTAGATTTTTTCGAGATTTTACTTGTTTGTTGCTTCTCTATCTCCTTTGTTTTTTCATGTGTTCTTCCTTCGCTTGCCATGAATACAAAACCTTGTTAACTCATTGAAGTGTCCAATGGACTAAACTAAGCTTTAGATGAAAAGTTTACTTTGTTTTGGTTTACTGATTGCCGATAATTTAATGAGACATGAATCCTGGAGCTTTTTAATTTATTTTTCTGATTGAATTGTTCCTTTCTTTGTAGGTTATAGCCGCCAATGAGAAATTTCGAGATCATGTGATTAGTGCTACTACAAACTACAATGGTGAGCCTCTTACTTCTCTGTAGTTCTTTGCTATTATTTTCGAGACTCTTGTGTTAGCGTCATTGGTAATCTATAACATGATCTTGTAATCTATAACATGATCTTGTTTTCACAGGTCAGAATAATGGATTTGGATACTCAAAACTTGATTGATCAATACAACTTGGCTGATGAAGAACGCTTGGCTGATGAAGACAACTTAACTGATGAAGACAACTTGTGTCTTGAAGATGAAGATATGCCGCTAGCAAACTCTTGGTGAGAATGAGACTGTACCTCAGGAAACTGCTTCTTCTGAACAAGGTACAAGTAGTTCAAAACCTTCTAGTAGACGTCATGCTAGATGTTGGAAGAACTTTACACTAGGAAAGAAATATGTTGATGGACCTAAGCCGGTAAACATGATGTTACATGCAAACATTGTCAGAGATATTATTGTTTGAATCTGAGTCGAAATGGTACAAACACCATGAATCGCCATATGCGATCTTGTTTCAAAGACTCCTGGGAGCACACCTAGCATTAATAGGAAGCTGGATATGGTTGTCTTTAGAGAAAAAATTGCAGTGGCTTTAATTCAGCATAATCTCCCATATTACTTGTTGAATATGAAAAGATTAGGGAGGCTTTTACTTATGCTAATCCTTCTATAGAGTTTGGAGTAGAAATACAGCAGCATCAGATTGTTTCAAGATTTTTGAGATGGAGAAAAGTAAGCTTAAGACAGTTTTAAGTAGAGTTCCAGGTAGGATTTTGTTTGACAACTCATCTTTGGAGAGCTTTAACCATTGAAGGTTATATTTGCTTAACAGCTCACTATGTTGATGTGGATTGGGTTTTGAAAACAAAGATCATATCCTTTAGTGCTTTCCCGCCTCCACATACGGGTGTAGCTATAGCAATGAAGATAAGTGAGTTGTTGAAAGATTGGGGAATAGAGAAGAAAGTTTCTACTATAACAGTAGATAACGCTTATGCAAATGATAGCATGCAAGTATTTTGAAAAGAAAGCTACAAAAAGATTTGGTTGCAATGGGGAATTTTTTCATGTGAGGTGTTCAGCGCACATACTAAATTTGATTGTGCAAGATGGTTTGGATGTGATTAGTGGAGCTTTGGATAAGATTAGGGATAGTGTCAAGTATGTGAGGCATCTGAGACTAGAGAAAATTTGTTTCAAACTGTATGGAAAACAGTTGGAATTCAAACTGAAGCAGGTCTGATTTCAGATGTTGCAACTCGTTGGAACTCCACTCATCTGATGCTGTCTAGAGCAATACAGTTTAAGGATGCCTTATGCAACCTTGCAGAAGTTGATAAGAGCTATAAGAGTTTGCCATCAGATTTGGAATGGAGAGAGCAGAATTAATATGAGAGCTTTTGCAACCTTTGCTGAGCTTAAAAGATGATTTCTGGTTCATCATATCCAACAGCTAACTTGTATTTCATGCAAGTGTGGGCAATTAAATGTTGGCTGAGAGATCATGAGGATTCTAGTGATCAATTATTTGTGATATGGTTGAGAATATGAATGAGAAATATGAGAAATATTGGGAAGAATACAGTGACATATCTGCAATGCGGCAGTTCTTGATCTAAGATTGAAGTTTACATTTCTAGAATTTTGTTACAATATCTTGGATCCGTCAACCACCAAGTCAAAGTTGGCTCATGTGCGTAAAAAATGGATAAACTCTTTGGAGCTTATAAGAAGGACACAAGCAATGTTGCTTCCACATCACAAGTTTCAAGAAGGAACGTTCCATTTGGATATGATATAAGTCTATTTTTTGTCTCTCATTGTTGATTCTTTGATTTGAATGTAAAACTGTGACTTACTTTACGCTTGTTGTTGATTCTTATGTCAGGGATTTTATACTTACTTTCACAAAAGAATGAGGTAATGGAAAATCTCCTCTAGATACATATCTAGAGGAGACAGGGTTAGATATGGTTCAGTTTAGAAGTTTAGATCTGCTCTCATATTGGAAAGACAACTCAGGTCGTTTTTAAGGAGTTAGCCTTAATGGCTTGTGATGTTCTTAGTATACCTCTTATAACTGTTGCTTCTGTATCCGCCTTTAGCATAGGGAGTCGAGTACTTAAAAAATATAGAAGCTGCCTTTTACCTCCAATGTGCAAGCTCTGATTTGTGCAAGGAATTGGTTTCGGGGTTTTGAAGAACTTGGTAAGTGATTTGGTTCTACATAGTATTTGCATATTGTAATATGTAGGTGATTTTACTAACAAATATTCTTTTGATATTGTAGGTGATGAGTTCAATATGTTGAGGAGGAAGGGACTATTATTGCAGTGTAATGGTGAAGATGACTTATGGCCACTTTGGAAGGACGATGCTGATTTCACCTGGAGGTAGTGAAGCCTCTCAAACATGATGTAGTATCGATTGTGTCTTTTTTTTATCTTCTGTGTGTGTTGGTTCAATTTTTTTTAATCTTCTGTGTGTTGGTTCAATTTTTACGAGGTCCAAAATCCAAATTGTGTTTAACAAGTCCAACTTTGTTTCATCAACTTTGCTTATGGATTGTCTTTTTTATGGAGTTAATTAAACATCAAATTGTGTTATTGTTTTCCTTTCAAATATTAATTTATAATATTTTATAAGAGAGAACTTTGAAAAATAGATAAAATAAGAGAAAACAACAAAATAAAATTCAGATTTTATAAGAGAAAACAACAAAAATAAAATTCAGATTTTATAAGAGAAAACAACAAATAAAATTCAGATTTGATAAGGGAACACAAAAAAATAAAATTTAGATTTTATAAGGGAAACAACAAAATAAAATTCAGATTTTATAAGAGAAAACAACAAAATAAAATTCAGATTTTATAAGAGAAAACAACAAAATAAAATTCAGATTTGATAAGGGAACAAAAAAAAAAAAAAAATTTAGATTTTATAAGGAAAAACAACAAAATAAAATTCAGATTTTATAAGAGAAAACAACAAAATAAAATTCAGATTTGATAAGGGAACACAAAAAAAAAAAAATCAGACTTTATAAGGAAAACAACAAAATAAAATTTAAATTTTATAAGTGAAAGCCAACAAAAATAAAAATGGGCTGTCCATGTCATGACCAATTGGAAATGGTCTTACATTTGGTCATGACCATGTTCTGCCCAAAAAAAAACTGACCATCTTCTTCTTCTTGGCTTAATTATGAAAGCCAAGGAAACTAGGAGGTTTCTTGAGAAACAAGGAATTGCGAAAATATATACTTGTTGAGAAGTGGACTGATGAGATTCAAACAAGGTTTTTCATAAGAAGCGACATAGTTTATAAAACAATATTCAAACGAATAAAATGGAAAATACATTTATATAAATGGATTTGGAGATAAATTGTTGTAGAATTGGCAAAGAAATTAATAACCAATTAACCAAAATACGAAATCGTCTAGTATATTCCAAGTAATAATATTACATCTGTTATATACAATTGTAATGAAGTTGGTCTCTTGTTCAAGTAAATACGAAAACGTGTGCTTTTCCGAATTTTCACGTAGCCATTGCCTCGCACAACACAAGACAACCGCAGCAAAACTGTATTTTGGGTTAGTTACGTGGGCTTTATATAATTCAAAAAATGGGCCAGATTATGAAGGCCCATATATTATCATCCATTTTTACTTCCTAGACAACCGCACAACTCCGCTACTTTTGTTACACGTGTCAAAAACCAAAGACCATTTCCACAGACACGTGTTCGATCACGTGGCTTTGTTCCAAAGCTTCCTTCTACGACAATGATTTCTTGATACACGAAGAACAAAACTAACGGAGTCGTTTCACAATAGATGATGTTTCGATTCAATTTCCGCCGCGAAATCTCGAAATCCACCGCGATTTATCGCCGGAATCTACACAGCGGTCTAGAAGATGCCGGTCCGATGGCATCTCGGCTTAAATCACGTTCCGTTGTCCGGTTCAGCGGACCGGATACGGTTAAGTTTCTTCAGGGTTTGTTCACCAACGATGTACGGAGGTTCGGTGATTCGTCCGGCGAGAAAAAATCGGCGGTTCCTACGCCGAACATGGCTTCCGTTACTACTCCGCCGATGTACGCTGCGCTCCTAACTCCCCAAGGAAGGTTTCTGTACGATTTTTTCTTGTATAGCCCTTCGAGGCCCGAGGAGAAGCTTGATCGGACTGGTTCTGGACCCGGGTCTGATTCGGGTCGTGATGGGTCCGTTGAGTTGTTTGCTGATGTTGATGTTGATGTTCTCGATGAATTGCTTGAAACACTCAAAAAGTAAGCTTTTTTTACAAAATGTAGAAATTTGAAAAATTACTTCTTTTTGGATCCCAATTTTAGCAATGTCCTTGGAATTTAGGGTTTATTGAATGCCTAGGATTGGATTTAGATGGTCCATTTTGTTTGATTAGGAAAAAGCATCACTTTCTTGTTAATGTTAGTTCTGATTTGTGTGACTTTCTGAATGTTGTTGATAGGTATAGGTTGAGGTCCAAAGTGGATATTGAAAACGTTGCAGAGGAATTTTCATGTTGGCAGCGTTACGGTAGAGGTCTTACTGGATCTTCATCTGTTGGTTGGGGAGGTGGTGTTGATCGTGCTGGTGAGTCTACAGCTAGTGGTAATAAGTATGGATGGCAATGGTATAAGGACCCGAGGTTGGAGTGTCTTGGTTATAGAAGCATCTTTCCTTCTGATGCAACTCGTGAGTTTTTTTCTTAAATCGAATAGAAGCTTTTTGAGTTCTTAAGCTTCTTCCAATATGCTCACCAGCTCGTTTTGTTTGTTTTACAGCGCCTTTAGTTGAAGCAGATAAAGAAACTGATGAAAGAAATTACCTTTTGTGGAGATTAGAGCATGGAGTTGCTGAAGGATCAGCTGAAATCCCCAAAGGTATGATGATCTGTTTCTTATCTTTTTTTTTCTTAAGTCATTGATCTCTCTTCTTCTTTTCTGTGTATTTAGAATATGATTTCTGTGGCTTGTACAGGCGAAGCAATACCGCTTGAATATAATTTTGTTGGTCTTAATGCGATAAGTTTTGACAAAGGCTGCTATGTTGGTCAAGAGCTTATAGCTCGTACTCATCACCGTGGTGTCATCCGCAAACGGTTAATCCCTTTACGATTCATCGATAGCAATGGAAAAGGTAAACTGAAGTTGTATCGAATTTTCTTGCATCTTATGATCAAGAAATCAAGTTCCGGTCTTAAACCAAATCTCCGTATCAAACTGCAGAGTTAAACCAGAAAATAGCGGCTGGAGCTGAAGTAGTCGAGTCAGGAACCGGCAAGAAAATGGGAACGGTATCAACAGCTTTAGGTAGCCGGGGAATGGGTGTAATGAGGGTAGAAGAAGCCTTTAAACCATCTTCTGAATTAACAGTAAAGGACTCAGACGATGTGAAAGTCGAGGCAATCAGACCAACATGGTGGCCGGCTGAGTGGTTCCAATAGAATCAATCAGAAGTTGCTGCAGCGTAGTAGTAACTATTAAAAGGTACTTTTTTTTTGTGATTTTACTTGGTAGAGTTGAAGAATTGAATGATCCTTTTGATTAAGTAATGCAAGTTTGTTTCTTTTGTCAGATTATTTTTTGCAGTTTTAAACAAATAAAGTTGAATACTTTTCCGGCGAGGCATTCTGGATCGGGAAGGTGTCTTTGTTTATGTTAATGGCGGCAACAATTTCGAGTTCGTAGCTTTTCATTGTGTTCCACTGTTTTAACTAATAAAGGTTGAAACTTTCCGGCGAGTTTTAGCCGCCGGATTATTTGTACTAATTACTACAAGTTTGTTGTGTCCTCTTATCAAATTTCTAAGTTGTTGAGTTTTTTTTTAGATAAAACTTGGTAAATGTTAAACTTCTAAATAGCTTAAATAAATCAAAATTTCAAGTTTGGTTCAGAATTTTGGTATGATTTTGTTCAAATAAGCTTGGTTCAATTTCGGTTAAGCGTTGGTTAACTGTTTCGTCTCTTCGTAACTGTAATTTCATTAAGAGCGGAAAGCAGCGACGTCGTTTGTATCTAGCAGAGGGGGCTCTGGCTGTTATTGAATCTTACGTTTGTTTCCTTGTAAAGCTGTTTAAGTCTCCATGAGAAAAGGCATTGTAAACCGTCTTAGGGTTTTAGAGTTCTCTGTGCACACAAGGTGTTCGACGAATTGACTCTGTGAGACAGAAACTAAGAAAAGACTCTAATCAACATGTCTTTTGAGATGTTCGAAGAACAAAAGCTTAATAGGAGAGGTTATTACACTATATGGAAGATCAGAATCCTTGCTCATCTTGGTATTCATGGAATGAAGGAAGCTTTAAAGATTGAGCAAGAGGATGGAAACAAGTATGTTAAAATAGCTGAAGATGAGAAGCTTTCTGCGAAGTTGAGTATAGGTCTTGAAGAGAAGAACAGAAAGGCAAGGAGCATGATCATACTCAGCGTTGGCGATAAGGCTTTGCGAAAGATTATGAAGGAAGAAACAGCTCTGTATGTTAAAAGTTCTTGACAAATACTATATGACTAGTTCTTTGGCAAGGAGGTTTTACTTGAGACAAAAGTTACATAGTTTTAGGATGAATGAAACCAAGTCTGTTATGGAAAACGTTGATGAGTTTCAGAGGTTGATTGATGAACTACGTAATGCTAAAGTAGAGTTATCTGATGAAGACCAGGCTATATTTTGTTGATATCTTTGCCAAAGCAATTTGATGAGGTTAGAGATACACTACGTATGATAGAACAAGCTTGACGCTAAAGGAAGTCATTGATGCTGCACTGTCCAAAGAGATGGAGCTAGGTGGAATCTATAGAGGGTATAAAAACAAGTTTAGAGAGAGTTCAAGAACAAGGATTGAAGTAGAAAAGTTTGATGGGAGAGGTGATTACATTTTGTGGAAGACAAGGATCCTTGCTCATTTTGAGATTCTTGATTTGATGGAAGCTTTAAAGATTGAGGAGGATGGAAACAAAGCTGTCGGAACAGATGAAGGTAAGAGCCATTGTGTAACTTTGAGTCTAGATCTAGAAGAGAAGAAAAGAAAGGAAAGGAGCATGATAATTCAGAGCTTAGGAAATCAAGATCTGAGAACGAAAATTATGAAGGAGGACTCAGCTGCAGGTATGTTTCAAGTTCTAGACAAACTCTATATTACTAAATCTTCAACTAGCAGGAGTTACCTACGATATAAGCTGTATAGTTTTAGGATGAACGAAAGCCTTTCTGTTGAGGAAAACATTGATGAGTTTGAGAGGTTAGTTGATGATCTAAGTAACGCTGAGGTCTCTATATCTGATGAAGACCAAGCTATACGTTTGTTGGTTTCTTTACCAAAGCGATTTGATAACCTTAGAGATGTTATAACATATGGTAGAACAAGCCTTACATTAGATGAAGTGATTTTTGCTGTACTATCCAAAGAGTTGGACTTTGGAACCTCTGCAGAAAGACGTCATGTGAGAGGCAGGTCTGTTAGTAGAGTTCAAAATGCTGGCAATAGAGATAGGTCAAAATCCAAAGGGACGAGAGGGGTTTGCTGGATTTGTGGGAAGATGGCCACTACAAAAGCCAGTGTCCATCTAAGGGTACAGACTTACGAAAAAGGAGAAGCATCTGTTAAAAGAGGGAATAACAGAACACATTAGGAAGTCTCATACGCATGATTGTGGAAATTTCCTTTCTGCGCCGTTGTCTCTCTGTAAGTGTCAATAATTAACAACCGTCTGACCCAAGTTGTTGCAATAATCCTTTTGTTCCAATCATCGACCGTAGAGCACAGTCCGACACAATGGACAAGTGTTTTTACGCTTGAGCCACTCCAAGAGACAGTGATTGTGGAAGACATGGGAACAAGTCATGCGTGTGACTTCGCTAGGTTTCGAACCAGAGGCTAGACTCTTGAGACAGATGGAACAGGGCTCTGTTTCCATGTTCAAACCCATCAATTCCTCTGCTTTCATCTTCACTTGTAGAACCACCATCCTCAATAATCTCTCGTCGTTCATAGAACTCATTTTTATGTGATTAGAAGTAATGATGTTACCAAAAGATTTTAGACCTCTCCGATCCTTAAATTGATTTAAAACCCTTACAAAACACAAATTACATTCTATTCCTTGCAGTAGGCACAGAAAGTGGGACACAAAATTAGAATTTCTAACTTTGATTTGAAACTTTAATAACTAAATGACATGAAATTTCCCTAAAAAGTAGAGTGTGTGACCCAAGTTTTACAATCAGTACATGAAACCCTAGTTTCTATCAATTGTTCCAATCATCGAGCCTAGAGCACAGTCCGACACAACGGACAAGTGTGTTTACGCTTGAGCCACTCCAAGAGACAGCAACCGTGAAATACATGGGAACAAGTCATGCGTGTCATGGAGTCGCAAGGTTTCGCACCGGAGAGATTCTCAAGACAGATGGAACATGACTCTGTTTCCATGTTCAAGTTCTTCAACACCTCTGCTTTTATCCTTCCTAATAGAATCATCCTCAATGATCTCTCGTAGTTCATAACACAGCCGTCGCGTCCAGAATCTAAGTTGATTTCAGCCGTTGAGATCTCTGACACAACAATTGGTAGTTAGCGTATCGACTATGGATGGAGAAGAGCTTGTTAACTCACAGAAGAAGACTTCGCAATGTAATGAGCAAAGTCTGAGAGAAGAGAATTAATTGTGACGCTTTAGGGTTACGGGTAACCTCTAGTAAGATATATATATATATATATATATATATTAAGCGTGTTCAACGGTCATATATTCCAGGTTTTCTCGGCAGACACGTGCGTGTTCTTATTTCCCTTTTTTTTTTTTTTTGTCCTTCTCACCAAAAAAGGTTCCTTTTAAGTTTTAACTCAGAAATTTCCTTTTTTTTTTGGTTTGGAATTTTGGGTCGACTTATTGAAGCCAATGTTAATTAAAGGTGAATAGGTTTTGACGGATTGAAGTTATGTTTAGCTTCTTTGTGTCGATGAGTATACAAAAATATCATTGCAAAATATGAAAAAGTAAAAAAGAAAAGAAAAAAAATGAGAGCAAATGAGAAATGACCGAAATATGTAAGCATATAGAAAGAAGAATAGATACATAGCCAAAAGAGTAGGAGTGAGTGGCAACTGTTAATCATGTAGCGGAGCTTCATGGTTTGAGAGATTAGACAGTAAATTATAATTGTTTTGTTGGTTATTCTATCAAACCCCTAATTTTTTCTTATGCATAAGCTGAATTTTTTTATAGGCCACTTTCTAAATAGGAAAATAGATCAGATTGACACAAAATTGGAAAAATATTGCTAGATTGACATCCTTCCTTTAGGAAAAACTAGAATGACACAAATTTGTGTTCAAATTACCAAAAGCCCAATGAAAATAAAATAGGAAATAAGTTAAATAAAAAATGAGTGAGTAATTAAAGAAAAATTAAATCTCAAACCGTTTTTGTCCTACATTCGTTTTTCCCTTTTCTCAAAAAAACTCAAACCTTGCTTCTTCCGCGGGCGACAAAGAGATTTTACAATCCCGAAAAAACCCGATTAATAACTGTAAACACCGATTTTCACTTCTCCAGCCAGTTACCGACGCTGGCGACGAAGGAGATTGTTTTGAACGGCGACGAAGAGGATTGTTTTGAACGGCGCCGAAACAAAATCAGTGTCATTCGGCGGTGGCTGATTTTCTCTGTTCTGTTCTGTTCCGGTGGTGAGTTTTTTAATGGGTTATTATGTATGAACAGAATTCTTAATTGCAATTGTCGATTAATCCTGTTTTTGTTTTGGGTCTTGCTTTTTAATTGGTCGGTTACATCGAATTGCTTGTCTCTCTGACCCTTTTGCTCTGCATCTAATAATTGCATCTAATATTGCAATATGTAACTCTTCTTCCCGCTGCTGTGTGTTATTTTTTTTCTTTTCATCTTAGTATCATCTAAGGAGTGTTTCATTAAGTGTTGAGTATTTAGATTTCATTCTCTTATGCTATATTCTCGTTTGATGTTGTTGCTCATGTTGTGTGAAGTGACTCATAGTTTTATGGCGTAGCTGTGATATCTGAAAAGGATTTTTTTTGTTTGTTTCAATAAGGTTCTTTTTTTTTTGTTTGAAATAGCTTTTTAACAGCAATCTCATCCTTCTCTGGTTGATTATGTTCTTGCCCGCTGTGTGTTATTTTTAATAGCTTTTTATCTTTTGGATTGTTTATGTTCGATTGATTATGTTTATGTTCGTTCAGCTTTGTGTGTTATCAACTTTCGATCCTCAATAGCTTCTTAAATCCGGTTATCAACATGTTTCATCGATGGTTTCAAGTATTTGTTTCAATTACAATTTTGTGTTATCTCACACGTTTGCTACAGCTATTCAATCAAGTATTTATCCTCTTGTTTGCTACCTTTTCTTATCATTTGATTATTATTTTTTTTTGTATGTTTAGGAATGGCATCATCAAGCAATATCATCAAATATCCTACTCTACTTTATGAAGAGGGAAATCACCTCTCCAACATAGAAGCATGAACCACAATTTTTTGTGTCAAAAATTGGATTTTGAGAGAAGGATTAGGGGTGGATGTCTGGGACAAACTCAAGGAATCATCTCTTGGAGTATTTATTAAGTTTGCTGAATTGGAATACACTTGGGCCGCGCAGAGAGTTCACTTTCTACTCACACATCAGCTGAGAATCAACAACATCCATGAGGTTTGGTTTTGATCGATGATAGGCCAATTAGATTTCTTTAAATGAGTTTGCAGAGATAACAAGGTTAAATTGTGATGCATTTGACCCTTTAGAGAACTTTGATGTTGATCACCATGATTTCTGGAAAGAAATGAAAATACCAACAACCCTTGATGGTCCTATGTGGAGTGAGTTGGTAAAGGTGATTGATTCTAACAAAACATGGGATTTGATAAGAGGATGATGGTTGGTAGGTTATGTCTGTTGTCAGTATGCGTACATGGAATTCATCATACATCTAGAATCCCGTTGGTGACCGCTAAGAGAGTTTTTAGATCCAGTTGCTTTTGAAAAACATCCATGGGGTCGGGTGGCTTTTAGTAGTTTAGTGAATTCTGTTAAGATGGTTGACTATGACGGAGATTCATACACCATACACGGCTGCGTTCATGCTATGTTGATTTGGCTGTATGAGAGTGTTACCTTGGATTGGAGAAAGTTATGGGTTTAGAAGGACAGAAGCAAGTGGTGTTCCACTTCTTGATTGGCGATCATCACGAAAACGTATCAACTTCACAGACTTCATCAAAAAAGAGAAGGATTTGCACGACAGGTTAGGCAGCTTTATTTTTTTTTAAAATTATCTTTTGACATGAACAAAATATTTTGTGTGAATTTTAAACTTACTGTTATTCATTGCTTTGTAGGTTCGTGTTAGGCATATGATTCATGTTTCAGAGAAGACATGTATCCTCTATGGTCTGACTCAGATGAGCATAAGGATCCACACCTAGACGAGCTAATTAAAGATCTCATTCATAACCGTTTGTCTCTAGATGCTTGGAGTTGTGGCAAGACAGTTGGTATAAGTTCAAAAAAGAAGAAAAGAAGTGCTGAAGCTGATAAGGTGAATGACAACAGAGGATGCAATCCTAAGAAAAAAAGATGGACAGATAGTGATCCTAAATATGAACAAGGAGAAAATGTAACCAACATGGAGGTAAGGTTTCGTTTTCCTTTACCGTAATTGATTAACATTTTTTTGTCTTCTCTATTATGATATTAATGAACATGTTATTGTAGGATGGTAAGGATGACAAGTCAATTTCTTTGGATATTTGGAGGGCGATTGAGAAAATGACTGAGACTGTTTCTGACTTGGGCAAAACACTCAACAGTCGAATAGATGCTTTGGAGAGTAAATTTGAAACATTCGTTGAAAAAAAAATGACGGTGTTCAAAGAGGAGATGGGTGAGAGGATTAAAGCATTGGGAGAAAGTAAAGAAATCAGCCAAAGACGATGATGTACGGAATGATGCCACTTCGCACACCAATTAACGATGATGAGGGAACAAGTAAAGCACCTGTAAGTTACAATTTCTTAACTTCTCATGTTCTGTTGTTGT